>JACBKR010002382.1:0-35398 GCA_014218235.1 Colocasia esculenta
CTCTCTGTGTCTAGTGTAGAACCTTCAGAGAGCTTTTGTGAACTGAGAGGTTCTTCTTTATAGATCTTTTCCTCTCAATCTTCGCTTCGGATGAAGCATTGCGCTATTAGGTTGGTCCAGGGGCGCATCATCCCTTGAACACATCTTTGTGTTTTTCCCTTCATGTTGAAGGAAGACCTGGGGGTTCCAGGGTGTTCCTCCCTTCGTGTTGAAGGAAGACCTAGAGGGTTCCAGGGTGTTGTATTCCTCTTCAGGTTGTGAAGAGAAGACCAGCTGCGGCTGGGTGTGTAAGTGTCCTTGAGGGGGACTATACCCTTGGGTAGTGAATCCTGAGTTGTTGCTCAGAGACTGGACGTAGGACTCCTGTGGAGAGGAGGTCCGAACCAGGATAAAATATGGTGTAGTGTGATTGCTCGCTTTGTGTTTTTTGTTTACTTTTCACTGACGCTAACAATCAACGAAGTGCTTGTTGTGTGAAAGTTTTTGTGGACAGGTTTAGGTATTCAAATTTTAAAGAATCCCATTCACCCCCCCATGGGCTTGCTAGTTGGGCAACAACATACACATGACTTATTTCTAGCTATGATCTTATGATACATGCACACACTTTGAACCATCCAATTATGGCTTAACTTGGCATGTAATTAACTCATAATACATCTGGTAATTTATGTAATTAAATTGCCATATTTCAATATAAACTTGTCTACGTTTTCTCGCACTATTTGGGAATACTGTTATCGACGCTCCATTGTTTTAGAATTCCTCTAGAACATCGAGCACTTATTTCTATATACACACTCTCTCTTCACTTGGATGAGCTCTCCGTCGGATACTCCTTCTGCCAGACTAGTGAGTCTTTGTTCAAGGGCTCGTAACTCTCCTCTGTCCATAGATTCCCACATGGTCGACGAGCCGGTTGTACCCTAACACCTATTACACCCTTTAGGGATCAACATGATCCAACGGCTATTAGAACTTCACTCTTATCTTGAATCACACCGGACCTCTAGATCTGTGCTTAACATGGCCTATGGTAGGGTCGTGAGCTCCACTTGGCTGCCAACACCAAGTGTGCGTGTTGTGCAACTGTTACTATCGCCTGTTTACTCGATGTGTTATGTGCAATGTCGACTAACTCTCATCTATACTCTACTCGCTCATCTATTCGACTTCACTCTACTATCTCGTCTATTCATCTAGTACTCTGATCTATTTCTTGGTACTCTATATTGGCCATTGACTTATTCTCTAAAGATAAACAATATAACCAATGCCTGGCAATATATAAAGGGCCCGATCTGGTCCTGGGATGTGCGCCTGAAAGTGCTAGTGCCCATGGGAGTTAAATGATCAGAGTGTTTGGCATTACACTCGAGTGCTATCTAACTCGACTATCTAAATGACAATCAAAAGTGTTATATTCTCTCGTTGACAAAAGAGCTATGTTCTCTCGTTGTCCGTTGACAACAAAGTGCTATACTATACTCGTCGTGCTATTGATATACTTGTGCTATTTGTGCTATGACCATCTTGCTATTTTGTGCAATACTCGCACTTGTGCTATATTTGGAAAGTTGTACTATTTCGTTCATGTGCTATCATGTTATCTCTCACGTTACTTGGTTCTCTTGCTCTATCATTAGTTACTCTGCCTTTTAATACATTAATCATTTAAAGCTTCCTTGACTATTGAGATTTAAGTCCTACTGGGCGTTATCGCTCACCCTACATTATTTGTCGTTGTGTTCTCAGGTGAGACCAAGGATGAACTATACACTGAAGAGGACGGGAACGACCAGGAGTGATGTTATGAGCACCCTAGTGTCCTAGCATTATGTTCGAGTCATAGTTAGTCTTTACTTTATTTCAATGTAATTGGGCCCTATAGAACGACTCTGATATTAGTGGTTGTAACTAGACATTTGAAAGATTTTTAATGAAATGAATTTGCTTTAGTATTTATTCTTGTCCAATGGTTTGATGTCTAGTACTCGCTCTATACTTGTTTACTTGCAACTGCCTCACGTTCCGATATTCCGCGTCGGGGCGTGACACCGTAGGCGGCACTGGGTGGTATGGCCTTGTAAAACCCTCGAATTTCTGTCGTATTCTTCGTATCTATGTGTATGATTGTGCTTGTGTAATTATGTACGTATTTATGTAGGTATTAAAATAGTATAATTACGTGTGCGCGTGCTTATATTAAACGTAAATAATGTATGTATTGCATAATGATAGTGTGGATATAATACCATGTACATATTGCATGTATAGGAGCTTGGTATGCATGGTTTTCTGCATAATTAGGGTTCTGGCCGAAGGCCTTATTGGCGTCAACCCCTGGCCGCTTAGGTGGTGTCAGCGTCCAGACATGGACGCCAACACTAGATCCAGCGTCCAGCGATCTGGACGCCAACTTCTCTGACCTGCATGCGCAGCAGAGCTGCTATCTTCTGAAGCAAGGCAAGGCAACCATTGGGGAGGTGTCCCCAACGGCTCTGAACATGTCTAATCGGTTTGGTGAGTGGGTGAGGGGCTCTTCTTAGGGTCCAACCCGAAATTGGCTCCTCTCACTCCTCCCTTCACCTTGTGAGAAGAGGAAAAGAAGAGAGAAAAACCCTAGAGAGCACTCTGTGAGAAAACTCAGAGTTTGGAGGCTTTAATCCGGCTTCCTGGAGCTTGATCCGGCCGACTTCCCCGACAAGGAGGTAGCTGATATGAAGGGCAAGGCCTCTCCGGTCTTGTTTTGCTGAGGAGATCATCCAGGAGCTCGGAGGAAGGCGTTTGTGGAGGTGCTTCTGCAACTTCTTGGACTGCCCAAGGAGAGCTTCTCCAAGCCCTAGACCCTTTGGTGTGATTTTCTAAAAGGCAAGTAACCTATCTATGGTGTCCCCGTATGAGTCTAGGAGGTTCTCATCATTTTTATGGAATTTATCTCGAGTCCTAGACCCTCCATTTCACCCAAGTTTTTGGAGCTCGGGTCTGTGTTTTCTGCACAGACCTGAGTAGACGGCAGGATCCCTGGACGCCCAGTTCCTCCTTGGCGTCCATCGACCATGCCGCCGACCTTTAGTCAGCGGCCAGAGACCGCCGTTTAGTTCTTCTGGGCAGAGCAGTGAGCTGTTCTGTCCCACTTATACATTTAATTTCGGTATGTTTATGCGATTAGGATATATGGTAATCCTATAAGCTATGTACATTATGTATTGTGGTGGTGGATGTGTGTGGGTTGTGTGAGGAATGTGGTTAATGGTGTCTTGTAAGCATGTGAGCATGACTTGTAGACCATTTTTGCAAAGTCCATGATTCATGATTTAGATTAATGTGAATGCCTTGATTTCGGTCTAATCATGATGAGTTGTAGGTCATGTGTGTATGTTCTGGAATTTAGGTAATCCATACATGCTTGTGGAATTGTTAATAAGTGTGGTTCGGAAAAAAAAAATAAATAAATAAAAACATGTAAAAATAGTTTTGTGGCAAATGATTATAGATGTATGAATTAGGACGATGTTGTATTCTAAATTCATGCATACGTTAGTAGTTTCTGTGCAAAACAGTAAGTGGATAAATCGTAAATTGTGTTAGACCCATGTTAGCTTAAATTGTGAAAATATGCTAATTTGGTGTTTGATTTCCTATAAATCCTATTTAGCTCAGAAAAATCTGAAAAATTGAGGGTATGATTTTGAACCCGAAAACAGCATGTGGTTAAATTTTCAGGCCAATTGGAACAGTAGATAAAGAGTTATGTGATTTCATGTGAGATGTGAATAATTCGGGCATATGATCGTAATGTGATTAGGTTTTGTTTAAAACAGCATGATTTGGATGTTTACTGTGTGTTAAAGCCTGAAACTCTGTAGTACCATGTTAGTAAAAACAGAGGTGTTCATATGAGTGAGGAAGTGAATGTGATGGAAAGTGTAAAGTGTAATACCATGTGTAAAACGTAATTGTGTAAAAGTGTGAATTGTGCCAATGTGACACTGCTTCCGAGAAGGCAGTGGAGCTGTATCAGGGAAAAGTCCCCCTGAGAAAGTTCATTGTGTTAAGTGACCCTAAGGGCATTAGGGGGAAATCCTGGAGGTGGACAAGTACCACTGGTTAGGGTGGAGACTTGTTCTCCCGGTCTGCGCAGTCCAAGAGTCACCATTGCATTGCCTAGATGGTGCCTATGTGTTATGTGATGTGAATGTGTCCTTCTTTGGTGGTTTGGACTATGTGTCACGGCACCTAAATTGTGTAAATATGTGTAAAGTGTAAAGTGTAAAGTGTATGTGACCATGTGTAAATGTGTAAGTGACATGTGAATGTGTATGTGTAAAGTGTAACCATGTGAAAAGAGGAAATTGTGTAAAAAGAAATGTGAAATTTTAGATGTGAAAATGTGTATTGAACCCATGTGAGACTAAACTGAAAATATGTGAATTTAGAAATGCATGTTATCTTACTCATGTTCGTGTGTACAATTGCTTAGAATCCATGCTAGGAACCACAAAGAAACATGTGTGCAAAATGGCATTATAGATTGTTATATGTGATGTTTTAAGAAACGTTGTAGCTCTCATGTGTGGGGTTATAGCCATTGGAACATGTAAAAATCAGCAACCTTAAGTTTGATAGAAAGTTATGCATGCACTTATGAACATGTGGAATCCATGCTAATTATGTTCCCCGTCCATGTATGTAAGTTGTCCATGTTAATACTCTTGGTGAATGGATTAGAGACCATGTGATAGGTAAATTTTAGTTTAGAAATCTGAAAGCATGCGTTATGTATAAAATTGTAGAACCTTCATGATAGGTTGAAAACTTAAATGGACTAGCATGCTATGTGATTGCTAATTGTATGTGCTTGTAGAAACCACTAGGACTTGTACGTGTATATCATGTATAGTGTTATTTGCTGAGTCTTTAAGACTCACTCTTGCTTCGGCGTACAGGTTTAGACGGTGACGAGACCTTCGTGGAGGAGACAGTGGAGACAGACTCCGAGCGCGGAGTCTAGCTTGTGGAGTCGTGCACCCCTTTTGTTGTAGTCTTCATAGTATGTACTGGGAACATTGTATTAGAGTTTATATGGAAAGAAATGTATTATGTGGACATTTTGTATTTAAATTTTCAGCAGTTTAATTTATGAGAACTTTAGTTCCCTTTTTGCAAATGTTGAAACTGCATGTATGTCTAATGTGGATGATGAATGAATGGAGATAGTTCTCTTTTGCTTCCGCTACTCTGTTATGTATATTCGCATGTATCTCAGCTGTTTGTATCGTTGGGTAAATGTCCCACTGTGACTGGCAGCACTCGCTATATCGACGTGGGTCGGTATGACCGTACCGGTGTAACGAGGGCCGTCACAGGCCTACTATTAAACGTCCTTTTGAGGAGGGTGGCTTGGGCGTCTTGGATCTAAAATAGGTGAAAATGGCCTTGGCAGTGAAGTCCCTCTGGAACATTATGCATGGCTCCTCCTTCTGGGCAACGTATGCTAAAAGGCGTCATCAGACGAGCAACTATACTCATTTACCGGGTATGTCCTCTAAGACTCGGACTAAGGCTCTCCTTATTCAGAATAATAGTACATGGATACATAGAAATGGTTGCACAATTGATCTTTTATCTGATGTTTGGCTTGGGGAGAGGCCATTGTCTGATCTTCTCAGCTCTAATTATGACGTGGGAAGATTATTCTTCAGGAGGCGATTGCTAATATCCATCATCCCATAAGACCCTTTCTTTTGAACGAGATCTTGTAGGGAGTGACTCTCACTGAAGAAGAAGATAAATGCATTTAGGGGGCCTCCAAGGATGGGATTTGCTCTTCTAAATCGTTATATAACTTGGTTAGGAATACTGGGATCAAACGGCCAGCTCTGAAGTAGATCTGGCACCCTTCGTTCAATAGGAGAGCATCTTTATTCTGCTGGAGACTGATTAACAGAGCTATGGCTGTTGACCAAAGAATTGCGGAGAGTGGAATTCATCTGGCTTCCTGCTATTATTGTTGCAGAAGACCTCATTATGAGGATCATGGTGATTTAGCGGCTTCCTTATGGACTTGGTTTTCTCTCTAATCATTCCTAATGTTCATCTTCATAGTAGTATAATGGCTAGAGTGTGGAGCTTCCTATCAGCTACTAACATTTCCTCTCCTTTTGGCTATGTTTCCCTCCATTACCTAATCCGTTTTCTTTGGGAAATATGGAAGGGAGATGTCTCGCCAAGTATGAGAACAAGAGGACCTCAGCTCGGATGGTGATTAGCAATATCAAATTCAAAATTGCCCATTCTTTATCTAAGCTGCAATTTTTTATGGACGCCATTCCTTATGAGGTTAGGTTCTTCATCAGCTCGGATTTTTTCCCCAATGTAGAATTGAACAATGCAAGTTTATTTGTTGGATCCCTCCGATATCTGATTTCTCATTAAATGTGGATGGTGCTAGGAAAGGAAATCCTGGTGTGTGCGGTGGTGGAGGTTGCATTCGCGATATGCATGGTTCTGTTCAGGTTGCTTTTGCTCATTATTATGGCTATGGCAATAGCATGATTGCTGAAGTTAGAGCACTCTGTTATGGTCTCCGCTTGGTGGATCTACTTGGGATACGGCTATCTATTGTTCATTCAGATTCTCTGGCTTTGGTTACCTCAATCAGGACTGGTGGCTGTCCAACTTGGCTTGCATATCGGTGGTGGCGAGAGGCTTCTATAATGCTCAAGGACAAGGCGTATTTGTTATGTCACATTTATAGGGAGATCAACCAAGTAGACGATGCTCTTGCTAATTATGGTTGTCAGGTTAAGGAGAACAAGGTGTTTTGGGGATCTAGTAGCGTCCCCCATAAGTGCAAGGGGCCAATTGTGTTAGATAAATTGGGCCTATACCATCTAAGGCTGATGTAATCAGGATGAGCGCTTTCATGTATATCCAATTCTAATATATTATTTCGGCCTAGGGGTCTCTCTGGTGGAGTGAGTCCATCTCCCCCTCTGGGGGAGGGTGCACTCTCCTAGATTGAGTTCCTGAGGACCGCTTCCCAAAAAAAAGTACTTCAAGCTTTTATGATCTGATAGACAGTGAATTGCTCAGTATATAAATAATGTCTTTAGATCTTTAGTGCAAAGACTACAGCAGCCAACTCTAGATCATGCACAGGGTAGTTGATTTCATGGGTCTTTAATTGTCTTGAAGAATAGGTGATGACCTTCTCTTTCTGCATGAGTACATAGCCCAAACCAATTTCTGAGGCATTGGTATAGACTGAGAAACCTTCTCCCTCTATAGGAAGAGCGAGAACAGGGGCCGAGGTCAAACATTCTTTTAATCTTTGGAAACTTTTCTCACACTCTTACTCCAAGAGCAGGGATTCTCCTTCCGTGTATGACGAGTGAGAGTAACAATGATCTTGGAGAAATCGTTTAGGAACCATCTATAGTAACCACCATTCCTAAAAAGCTTCTGATTTCAGTGACATTAGTTGGTCTCTTCCAATTCAGCACAACTTCATCTTTGGAGGGATCAACAGAGATGTCGTCCTTGGAGATGACATGGCTCAAGAAGGAAATTTCAATGAGCCATAACTCACTCTTGCTCAGCTTAGCATATAGTTAGTTGTCTCGTAAGACTTGCAAAGCTACCCTTAGATGATCTTCATGTTCCTCTTTAGTTTTGGAGTATAAGAGAATATAATCAATGAAGACGACCACAAACTTATCAAGGTATGGCCAGTATATGTTGTTCATGAGTTGCATGAAAGCTGCAGGAGCATTGGTCAGACCAAAAGACATAATAATGAATTCATAGTGTCCATACCTGCTCCTGAAAGCGATTTTGTAGATGTCATTGTCCTTGATTCTCATTTAATGATAGCTAGATCTGAGATCAATTTGGGAAAAGTATTGACCTCCGGATATCTGGTCAAATTGTTCATCTACTCGAGGCAATGGGTACTTGTTCTTAATGGTCAACTGATTAAGTTGATGATAGTTGATGCATAACCTCATAGATCCATCTTTTTTCTTAACAAATAGAATCAGTGCTCCCCATGGGTAAGTACTTGGTCTAATGAACCCCTTTTCTAACAATTCCATTAGTTGTGTTGTTAGTTCTTTTAACTCGGAAGGTGACATCCTGTATGGTTGACGCGACACCGGTGCAGCTCCAGGGATTAAATAAATAGAAAAATTACATCTCGTTCAGAAGGAATTCTTGGCAGCTCCTTGGGGAAAATGTCAGAGTAGTCCTGGACTATGTGTATGTCTTCTATCTTGGATCCTTTCTTTCAATTACTACAGCCACAAGGAAGGCAAAACAACCTTTCCTTATCATGTTGTGAGCCTACATGGCAGAGACTAGAGACATTAGTCTCTTGGGTCTAATCCCAGTGAATGTTAGCTTAGGGAATTCAATAAACGTAACCTTCCCTTTCTTACAGTCTACACGTGCCCCATAAGTGGACAACCAATCAGCTTCAAGAATCACATCATAGCCTTCCATGGGCATACACACTAGGTCGACTCTTAGGTTAAGTTCTCTGATCATTACATCGGCTAATGGGAAATATTTGTTCAATTTTTCTTTCTCACCCAGTAGTGTTGTGACAAAGAATTCAGAACCCATAGACGTAGGTTTAACATTTAGAGTATTAGCAAAGTTTTAAGATATGAACGAATGTGTAGCGCCAGTATCAAACAAAACAAATGCTGATAGAGAGAAAACTTGTAATGTACCTTCCACATCAACGGTGTGACCTGGCTTGTCACAATGTTTGCAATTGCCTTTAGCTAGAGTAATGGGGACAAATACCCTTGGATTTCTTGACTAGAACCTTCTGTGATGTTGAAAGGATGTTTCTTGCCAATAATCGGCTTAGCACTTGAAGAGCCAGGTGTCAGCTCCTTCTTTATGAACTTTCCTTTTATGCGATCAGTGAAGTCTGTAGAATCTTTTAGCAATTGGGCTTTCTTAACCATCTCAGCATACGTTTGGATGTCGAGAGGGGCTAGTTTTGTGATGTATTGGGGCTTGAGGCCGTTAAGAAAATGCTTAGCCTTCATCCTTTCAGTGTTTACCAGATGATCAGTGTAGCGTGCCAGCCTGAAGAATTGAGTTTCGTAGTCAGCCACAAAAAGGCTCCTTTGTTTGAGAGCAGCAAATTTCGCAGCCTTCCTTTCTTGTACACGTTCAGAGAAGTACTTGGAGTTGAATGCTTCCTTGAATTCAGCCCAAGTAAATTGACCATTTGCCATGGTCACTTCTACTGACTCCCACCAAGAGTGGGTGTCTTTCCCAAGTTGAAAGGTAGCAAGCAGTAGCTTATCCTCTGCCGCACATTCCATAACACGGAAAATCCTCTCCGTCTCCTTAAGCCAGTGCTCGGCTTCATCCGGATCAGTAGTGCTACTGAATCTTGGTGGATTTAAGCTTCTAAAGTTATGATGAAGCTTTCCTGCACCATGATTTCCTCCTCCCTGAGTAGCTTGCAGGAGGGCGCAAGTATGTTCCTGGATGGTTTGTTGCATGCCCCTCATCTGAGCACGTTCAGAAGTCATCTTAAATGTTTAAGTTCCTACAAAAGTAACTTATCGTTAGGATATTGATGTGAAATTTAATTTGTATATGTATGAATATATATTTTTGATCTTAACCCTGGTTCTACCCAATTCTCACATAGGTATGATAGTTGACTTAGACACGTGTCGTGGCAGTCTATCCTAGAACATCCTAAACTTAAAATATCCTAATAAGGATATCCTAGGCTTTGATACCACAAAATTGTCATGCCCCAACGTGGAATATCGGAACGTAAGGCAGTTGCAAGTAAGCGAGTATAGAGCATATAATAGACATTAAACCATTGGACAATTAAATAACATGAAATCAAATGCATTTCATTAATAATTCAACTAATGTCTATTACACCGAATAACTCAAAGCCATTACATAGGGTTCAATTGACTTTATTACATAGAAGAAAGTAAAAGACTATTGAGACTCTAACTAGAATGCCAGGACGCTCTTGAAGCACTCTTGGTCTTTCCCATCGGCATGAGTGTAAGTATTTTCCACGGTCTCACCTGAGAACACAAAAACAAATAATGTAGGGTGAGTGACAATGCCCAATAGGATTTATATCTTATGGTGTAGACATACTTCATATGATTAATTTATTAAGAGCAGAGTCACTAATGATAGAGAGAGAGTCAAGTAAGAGATAGCATAATAGCATGAATCAGAATGGCCCCAATTTCAGATATAGCACAGAGAGCAGGATGACCATAGCACAAATAGCACAATATATTATACAATAGCACAATGAGTCGAGTATCGTATAGAACTTTGATTGTCATTTAGATAGTCGAGATAGATAGCACATGAGTGTAATGTCAAACACTCTGGTCAATTAACTCACGCGGGCAAATAGCACCTCCCATGACCAGACGGGCCTTTATATGCCAAACATTAGTCATGTTTATTATCTTAGACAATCAGTCAAATGGCTATAGAGAGTACCAAGAATAGAGAAGAGTAATTGAAGAATAGACGAGAATGTAGAGCGAAAGTGAATAGATGAGTGAATAGAGTACATATGAGAATTATAGGTCAATGCACATAAAGAAATGGTTAAACAGACGATAGTAACAGTTGCTCAGCACACATGATTGGTGCTGGCAGTCAGGTAGAATTTTTTTTTAAAATTATTTTTTTTTTTCAATTTAGTCGAACCAAAAGGAGATGGTAGGGACATCCTCACAGAGTGAGAGGGCCACTACCTTCACCGGCGGATAAGAGTTTTTAAAAAAATATAGTAAAGAAGATAAAATGAGAGTACATCTCGGTTTAGAGCCTGAGTGTAGGGCACCCTATGTTATCAAGATGGTAGGTGCCCTTAACAACTGAAGGGAGGACAGCCCAAGAGTCCCAAGTGGTAAGTTCGGTGCTGGAGCATCCCAAACCGGCAAGGGAATTAGCCACCTGATTGGCCTGTAAAGACCTCTTCATACGGTACGATTATACCAATCCCCATCGGTATAAAGGGCGTCGTCACAGTGGGACATGTACCCAACACTAGTCTATAGGTTGATATGTACTTGGATAGCAATAGAGTACAGCGGAATAAAATAAATACTCAACTTTAACCCATCAAAACACACATTCCACAATCTAAATAGCGAAATAGAAAGACAATGTCCACATTAATACAAGATAAAAGAACTACATTGTCCAAATATTGTCCATACAATAATTCTTTTCATACTACGAGAGAAAAAGAAAAAGTACAACTAGTAGCAGCTCCACAAAACAGTCTTCTAATTGGCGATCCTCACTAAACTTCCTTCTAGTGCATGATACCTGTCAACCTATACGCCGAAGCAAGAGTGAGTCCAAAGACTCAGCATGCAAACCAAAGATTTAAACTTAAACATGTCACACTCACAATAAGGCATTAACATTAAAGAGATGCACACTATCATCAAATCACGAAGGTACTCATGGTTCTTACTCTTAACTAGCAACACCTATTATATTCACATGAGCATGCTTTTGTCTATCATATTCTATTCTAAATTATGAGCATTACATCATACCCATGTACATTTTTCATACACCTAACATGTAGCCTGATTCGTCCACACATTCTTTTTCATTCCATAGATATCTCTATCACTAAAGCATAAAATTGAGCATGAGGAAAAAGAACAAGCTAGCACGATGACTACTCTCTTTTCACATGCCCTTTTCGTATTTATTTATACAATTTACTTGCTGTTTTAACATAATAAAATCACATGCACATAGCTTCACATTTTATAGCATGAATTGAAGGTTAAAACATGGTAAAACCATTTAGCAACAATAAGCACTCAAGCATGAAACTTTATACTAATCGAGCATTTCAACTAGCATGGGATCCAAATATTATCATGCATTTATCATGTACATAATCACACTTTGCTTGCTGTTCTTATATGCATTACATTCAATTACATGGATCTATAATTAGTCACATTTTATCTTATCCTTCTACAAGTCTACATGTTCATATTTGGTGTTGCATAAATACATAGTTGTCTAAGTTACTCACATACACCATTACATGATGAATTGTAATCTACATGTTATGATACTAAGCATGGCATTTCAATTTAGATATTATCATATGGAAAACATAAAGTAGCATGCTAATAAACTAGTTCTCACATGCAAGCACACTCTCATTTGCATTAACTCTTCCTCACATCCCTTTCACAAAATTATCATATCATTTACTATTGTTTCCGCTTATCACATATCATATCATTTGCACTTACCATGTGCCACATTCACATATCATTTCACACTTTATTCATATTTCTTTGCTTAAACAAATTACCATGACACATAGTCCTAACTACCAGTAGAGGACACTAACAAATATCTCATTCTCATAACTCTTTTCACAACGCATAACACATAACACGACTCATAATCATATACCCACCACCTAGGCAATACAGTGGTGAATCTGGTAACTGTGCAGACCGGGAGAAGCCCTCTCCACCCTATCTAGTGGTACTTGTCCACCTCCAGGATTTTCCTAATGTCTTTAGGACAAACTTTTCGCACATAGAGCTTTCATAGGGAATTTTCTATGTACAGCTCTCGAGGGCCCCTAGGGTAGCAGTGTCATTTCGGCTCAATTATTACACATTACATTCGCTTATCGCATTTTCACACATTATTCACATGTTTTACTTATTCTGTTGAATCATTTTATATGTTACATCCATAAATTCCACATGTTTCAGTTAACCCTAACATGATACTACTGTTAACAGAAAACAAACATTCAGTACCTCACACTAATCAGGTTGAAACATACAAAATCAACTATGTTCATATTAGCATGCGTTGAACACTCGTTTTCGCATGGAAATTCATAGAGTACTCTACAGTTATCCAAATAACATGAGAATTAACCGTAGACTAATTTCAGGTTTATGATCACACATGCAAATTTTCATATTTTCTGAATCATAATACATTTACAGAAATTAAAACATTCAATCTCATGCCATTTATAAATCAATTTATCATGGAACATAACATGAATGTGTTCGATTCGACCATTCACAGGTTGTACCTATCATTCATAATATCACAGAAATTTTCCCCAAAATTTTTGCACAACATGCAAATTTTCCGAAGTTTTAAACCAATCTAGGCATGCTCTCTATTTCTAATACAGAAATTATAACAAGTTTCATATTCATGGGAAAATTTCCAAATTTTCGGAACATGGACTGACATGCATTTACATCATCTGAAATTTATGGAAGTCTAATTACACATGGATCATGCAAACAGTAAGCTACCATACCCATGATCTTCATTTCACATGCATTTCACATAATCCTAACAATTTAGACATGGATCATGCAAACAGTAAGCTACCATACCCATGATCTTCAGGGAAGCTTCCTCTATGCTTCAGCTAGCTCCTGGTTGCTGTAGATGGCCGGATGAAGCTCCAATCTACGGATCAAAGCATGCAAAGTCAGGTTTTTCCCCAGAAGCTAGGGTTTTTCTCTCCTCTTTGCAAAGAGCCAAAGAGAGCTCTTGGGGTTGCAAGGAGTGATGGTTTATAGGAGAGAGGCCTCTCCTTTCACGCAGATGGTGATGTGAGGGCTTGATAGCCGTTGGGGACATCTCCCCAATGGCTGGGCTTGCTTGCCCCGGAATTCTGGGGTGCTGCGCATGCAGGTCAGAGAAGTAAACGTCCACCTATATGGACGGCTACTTAAGGCTTGGCGTCCATCGATATGGACACCGGCACCTCATGGGCGTCCACCATGTTGACGCCAATTGGCCCTTCTGCCAGAACTTAAAATCATGCAGAACCATGCTTAATCCATACATATATGTACATGAAACCTATGTAGTATAACGTATACACCACTATACCATGTAAACATCCAATATTTACTACTAATCCTACACATACATACATAGGTACATCAAGATAATAATACGTACATAAATATCTACATACGCATACAATGTATATATATATATATATATATATACAACATGACTCATCACACAAAGAACTGTATTTACACTATGTATATACATACAATGTATAGGTATAACATGTATATACTACACCATGCAATCAATAACATTTATACCTAGGCATACACATGCATACATGAGTACACTAAGATAAGATGTACGTAGATATCTACCTATGCGTACATGAGGTTTTACATAAGCGTGACTCAATCACGCGGCAAAATAAAATGACAAGAATTGCGAGGCTTCACAATCATTAGGAGGCAATATGAATTAAGTTAGCTAGGAATAATCTATTCAACAAAATAGTCCTTGCATGCATACACTTGATTTGACATCCATATAGTATACACACATGGATGTAACATACTTAGGTACATTATGCATGAATTAGATAGATACAACATGCGCTCCGGTAATTAGATTAACTAGCACAACATTACTCAAGTACTATATGCATGGAGTTCTTAATATACACAATATGCACAATTTGGCTAATTGTCTATTCTCACCTAAATATCATAAAATACATGCATGTTATTCATGAGGAGTATAGAATTACAATATACACTACTAAATACATCTACCATACTTGCGCTCTATATGTACATGCAATGTACGAAGTACAATGTACACATTAACTACACCATGCAAATGAACAACGTTTACAACTAAACATACACATGCATACATAAGTATACCAAGGTGTTATGTATGTAGAATTAGGTATACAATTATCACGCACATAAGATAACATACATACGTACATACACATATGCACTTCATACACTCTCACACAATATCCATGAAATAGGTAGTAAGGATATTCTTCGATATTTAGATAGTATATGCATAATATTATTCAAGTATTCTAAGTCTGAGATTCTTAGTATTCATAATACACCTTAATTTAGTTAATTGCTCATTTCCACATGAATTATCATATATATATATATATATGTGCATGCATATGCTCAAGAGAAATACAAAAATTTATAGTAGGCACAATGAATTTCACATGCTATGCACACAACAATTGAATATCCTCTCACCATATAAAAAGAATAAAAATTCGGGGTGTCATAGGCCTCACGTGGCACATGTCTGATTCAGCATTGATCTTCTGTGTTATGATCGCCACATCATGCAAGATACAGAGTAATCCCATGGGCAAGACTGCTGGCCAGAGAAAATGTGTACTAGATTGAGAGAGTCGGTCTCAACTAATACCTCCTGAATGCCCTTACTGCAGCAGATTTTGAGTCCATCCCTGAGGGCTAAAGCTTCAGATTCAAGACTAGAATTGAGGCTATGGTATGCCTGGGAAAATGCAAAGGATAGGACTCCGTTCTGGTCACGGAGGATACCCCCTCCTCCAGCAGCACCCATAGGTTTGAATGCCCCATCTATGTTCAATTTGAGTCTCCCTGGCGGCGGGCATAGCCATCTACTGGCCTCCAGTCAGGTAGAATTCACTAACCATCCACTAGCCATGTTATGAACATAGTCCAGAGGTCCAGCGTGATCTCAAGGTAAGAGAAAAATCTACCGCTGTTTGGATCATGCTGATCCCTAAGAGTGTTATAGGTATTAAGGTACAACCAGCTCAGTCTCCATGCGGGAATTCATGGAGTACGGAGTCTTACGGAGGTCTTAACAAAAGGTTCCTAGTCTGCCAGAACAAAATGTCCAACAGAGAGGTTCCAACTTGTCAAGAGAGAAGTGTGTAAGGAAACAAGTTTCTCGACGTTTCAGAGGAATTCTAGAACAGTGGAGCGGCGGTAATGGTATTCCAAAACAATGTGAGAAGCAAAGACAATTCCATTATTATCATGGGGCAATGATATACAATTATTGAAGTAAGTTACTAGATATATTATGGATGTATTTTCTGCAAGGTCTCATGGCAAAGTTAAACGTTCGGTGTGTGCATGTGAGAGAAATCATGAGAATATATGATAGTCGTGCACAATATCTTTTAATTAAGGAAAACATGTGAGATATAGTAAAAGTTCATTAACATGGTGTTACTGTTCATCATATAGTATTACAAGGTAAAATCATGATTACATAGCCTAAACAACCAGATTAGATAGAAATACAAGGCTACTGGAAACACACAGTCAAATTGCGAAGGGTCTAACGGTCGCGTTTAAAAAGATTGATTGATGACAGAAACGTGACAACATTGACTGATGCTTTTAGGGTAACCAGAAGGGATGTATCAATTGGTGACGACATAAACACGATGTACACGTCAGACGCATTCATGGCAATCCGAACAGAATCGTGATGGTTAATTCCGATAAGTTCATGCAAAGTCTTTAATTTTGAAATAAACACAAATCCCCAAAGGTGGGAATAACTCAAATACGCGATGACTATGGTTGTCGCGGTTCAGACAATTTCTGACAACCAAGATGGCACATAGTTTGATGCAATGGTTTATGTGAAAACCTAACTAAAATGTGACGGCCTAGATGGTCACCTTTAAGGTAATTGTGACGGTCTCATGTGTCGCGATACTAGTCAAAGAAATATGACGTATGTGTTGGTTGTGAGTCAAAGCTCAAACCGAAAGCAGTGAAACATGATACAGTCTTACATGCATGGCTTATAACTCGAACTCTAGGGCTCTTGGGGCAAAGCTATGAACATGAAAGTTGTAGAGGACGATGAATAGAAGAGAACCATGCTTTTGGATTGAATCAAGTTGGTCTCAAGATGCATGCAAAATGATATGAAAACTAAAAAGCCCTAAACTTGCATGATGTCTGGAAATCGCTTATAACTCGACGCATACCTGATGAATTTAGGCAAATCAAATGCAATAGAAACTAGACATGATGATCTTTAAGATGGTATAAAAGTTGTTCATCTATAGCTCGAGAACACTTACCTTTCGCTTGATGTAAACTCCTATAATTTATGGACATGAAGTGCAGTGTGTAGAGCTTCAAGCAGCTATCTCCCCATGGTTCCCTCCTCCTATGGACTCCTCTTCTTATCCAAGCACTTCCCAGCAGAGCAATATGGTCGACCATGAAGGGTTTGGGGGTGTTTTTATACATCCAGCCTTTTTAAGTCCTAATACAACTCCAACTTCTATAAAACTCCGAATTTCCATGTTTCTCTAACCTTCCTACCATTATTCCTCCTAATTGGGTTAGGTTGGGGTTCGAATTTCATACCTAGCTAATTAGGGTAGGGTTAGGAGTCCAATTTGGATGTATACTAGCTATATTATTGATTCCCTTGCTCTTTTCAATTTAGGAAACAATAGGGTTACGAATTTTGGGTATTTTCTCTTATTCCATATTTCAAAACTCCTATTTTTGCCCAATAACTTTTATATGAACTATTTAACAAGTCCATTATTTTTTTTGTTTATTGTGTTTTAATTGAATCATTTTCCTTTAATATCTCTATTTATTTATTTATTAAAATATCAGGTTGCTACATGCTATCTGTATTGTGAAGGTCTCCTTTCTTCATTGTACTAGTTGTTTCATCATGTCGATCATGGAATCTTATGTATAGGAATGTGCTTAAGACCCAAAACCATTGGTTGAGCTTCAATATAGAGTAGGATCACTTTTAAAAGTGTCATTCCAGCAGATTTTAACCCCTCCCAAAAAGAACACCACCGTCTGTCGACAGACAGATTGTATCTATCGATAGATACCGTTGGATTCTAGAACCCAAAACCATAGGTGTCGACAACCAACCAGTAGCTGTCGACAACCACCAGTCGGCTATCGACAACTAAAGCCCAGATTCATTAATGCAGTTTTAGATGGAATAGCAACTGTCGACAATCAACTAGTAATTGTCGACAACCACTAGTATTTGTTGACAAACATAACCATTTCTTCATCAATTCAAGTTGATACACTTATGTACTATTCAAACAAGTTGGCTCTTCTATTTTCTTGGATTCTAAACTACTATACCACCAAGATGACTTATTCAACCATCAACCAACCCATCTTTGAATCTCTATCTCTATTATGCTCATGAATATGACTTATGATCATAAGACAATGCTCTCTTCAAAGACGGAATTAGGATCCCTTGTGATAGCACCAGTCACCTATGGTCAGCTGTGGGCGACAGTTTGTAAGTAAATCTAAGTCAGTTGGTCTAATGATGGTGGGTAATAAACCCCGTTCTTGCGAAATGAACAAGATCCGAGGTGTTAGAATTGCCTAGGCACAAAGGATGTATTTGTTGAATCACTCATATATTCTATCTTTTTATTTTGGTGATAACAAAACCTCATGATTATCATAAATAACATGAATTTATTTATTACCATCTTTCAAGCCTATCTATGCATAAGTAATGGCATGTTTTATCCGAAGCTTCACTTCGTCATGCAT
This sequence comes from Colocasia esculenta, assembly GCA_014218235.1. Lineage (NCBI taxonomy): Eukaryota > Viridiplantae > Streptophyta > Magnoliopsida > Alismatales > Araceae > Colocasia > Colocasia esculenta. The sequence continues at coordinate 18,447 of JACBKR010002382.1, forward strand.
GTTTTTATCATGTTCAGTCGAAGCTTACTTCATCATATCCGTAGTCCACTTCATTATATCCGAAGATGGCACTTCATCATGCATGCTTTTGGTCATGATCAGTCGAAGTCCTACTTTTTCATATGCGAAGCTAACTTCGTCATATCTAAAGTTATATACAAAGTTCGCATCGACTGACTGTGTTTCAGCTTCGACCGACAACGTTAAGTTGTATACATTCGAAGTCTTTGTATGAGTCCTACTCCGACTCTTGAAAAGTTGAAGTAGTCCTTACTTCGACTCTCAAGAAGTCAAAGTAACCAATATAACTTCGACTCCTCGACAGTCAAAGTTATACGTTGATTACTATTTTACTATTACATTGATTGCTATACAAACTCACATCGATTACAGTTCACTTAAACATCAATTATGTCCAAACATCGATTATCTTTCACATCGATTGCATGAACATGGATTATACTTTCACATCGATTGCATAAACATAGATTGCACTCAAACATCGATTACGTTTACATCGATTGTATCTTAACATCGATTGCACAAACATCGATTGCTTCATTTAAACATCAATTGCATTAGAACATCAATTGTTTCACTTAAACATCGATTACCTTTATGAAACATTGATTGTCTCTGAAACATGGATTACTATTATCAATTGCCTCTATATTTCAAATGTTTCAAAATGTCTTTGGTGCTCAAATGAAAGTTTAAATGTACTTCATATGTTTACTTATTATTTCTTTGATTGACTGAAGATCTTTCTATTGTTGTACCTCTATCTTTCAGGGTAGGCAAGCAAAGAGTCGGCAGAAAGTATGGATTGAAAGGACTCCTTCCTTATGCTAAAAAGCAAAGGCGTTAGCTAACATATCTAGATGTCAGCGGAAATCATGGACTTGCCACATAGAGGTATGAGCTATCTATCAAAAGACTTCTCTAGTCTAACGTGTTCCTATTGCATTAAATGTCTACAGGACTATTCTACTCTTGGACCCTGTTAGCATCCGTTAGAACACATGAAGATTCCTGTTAGACAGAAGAAGAAGGAAAGGAGATGAAGAAGAAGATGAGCAATGGCTAGAAGAGTCACAACGGATCAAAGAGCTCCAACGACTACTCTTCAACAGATCTGTTCAAGCTTCACTTTAAAAGAATGAAGCAAGGCTGAAGAACACAAGAGAGCAAACCTGAAAATCATTCAAAGAGTTTACATCCAGTGAGAAGCCTCAACGCCATACAAACTCAAAGCAAGAGAGAGAGCTTGAGCCCAGAAGAAGTGTGTGTGCAAGCAACCATCTGAAGTCTTCAAGCATTCAAGCTTCTTTTCTCTTTCACTCTCTCTGTGCATCATAGTAAATCTGGGGGAGAGTCTGTGAGCTGAGAGTTTGAGTTCCTTATGTTCTTCTCTGTATAGCTCTCGTCTGTTCTTTCTTTTCTAAGAAAGACTTGTGTCCAGCAGTTGAATTGTATACAATGTTCCTCTTCCTGTGTGAAGAGAAGGCCAGCCGGTGTGTTGGTTAACTGCCATCGACTCCCTTAGGGAATCGCTGCCACTATGCTGTTATGGGGCAGCATAGTGACATCGGGGCTGGCAACCCAACCCGCCGCAGGGGTAAAACCCTGTGCGAAGCCCCTCATGCCGACCACAGCGTTGACGTGGTGCTTTGGCGCTTCCGCCTTAAAGATTGGGCTCGTCCACAAGTGGTATCAGAGAGAGGTTGCGGTTCGATTCCCCCAGGTGCCGCTGGGGGGGAGTTTGTTGGTTAACTGCCATCGACTCCCTTAGGGATCGCTGCCACTATGCTGTTATGGGGCAGCATAGTGACATCGGGGCTGGCAACCCACCCCCGCAGGGGTAAAACCCTGTGTGAAGCCCCTCATGGAGCCGACCACAGCGTTGACGTGGTGCTTTGCGCTTCCTCCTAAAGATTTGGCTACCGCCTTCACTACCAGCTCGAGCTTTGGTGCAACGGTAAGGGGCTCGGCTCCAACAGGGTGCTGGTGGATTCTATCCAGTTGTGGGACTATACACAGTGTTCCCCTTCTGTTAAGGGAATAACCTAGCTGGGGTAGTATTAGCGGAACCTAGCTGGGGGTTTAAGTCTAGTAGACCGCACTAGGCTGGGGTTGTCTAGGAGGGTGGCTTCTTGACCTGTAACAGAAGTGAGTTTTCTTCCTACTCGAAAGGAAGAGGACTAGTGGGAGCTGGGGGATTGGGTATATCTTTGATGGGGATTGTACCTGGTTAGTGAAATCCCATATTTTCTTGGGGACTAGACGTAGTCTTCCATTGAGAAGTAACCGAATCAGGATAAAATTCTCTGTGTTCATTTGTGTGATTGATTTTTGGATTACTTCCGCACTACTATTCTATCTACTGCACACAACTACAGTCACTAACCAAAGTTTTTAGGTGGTGATTTTTTATTTGTATTTTCAGATAACCTATTCACCCCCCCTAGGTATATCCCAGCTGCCATCGTGGGCAACAGTATTATGTTATTTATTAACCTCTTAAGAGTAGTATGCGCCTGTTGAATTCAATTTCTAAATTAAGTTATGATCTGAATTTTGAAAGTATATGTGACTTTGTTCTGAAATTCATTTGGGTCCGATATGAAGTCAAATGGGTATTTATTATGCTAAGTTTGAAAGTTCATGAGCAAGTATGTCTTGATCCATAGGCAGACTTTCTGAATATTCATATAGCTCGCACACTTTGAAATTCATGTTCTTAATTGCTCAAGTTTTATCAGATTAAGTTATGAATTTGACTTATGACTCTATTCTAACATTGGGTATAAATCCGTTCTTTGTATGACTAAATATATTAACTCTTGAATTATGGACTTTGAAAATGAAGATATCATATCCTACAAAAGCTACTATCAGGATTTGATTAAAAGACTTATGCTTTACTTCCACCCACTGAGTCTCCGATCATGCCTTTGTTTTCACCAAACCTTTCAGATTGAAGGTGGATGCAACTTCGGCTACAGGTTTCTTTCATTTCCGCTGTAGATCTAGAAGAAGGGCATAAGCTTATGACTCCCTAGAATTTTTTGTTGTAATATTAAAGGACCAGAGAGAGTGTTTAGCTTTATGTAAATTATGAATGTTCAGTACAAAAGAACCTTGTTGTTGTGTAGTATGTTTAAATGATGATTTTGTGGAATGGTTTGCCAGTCTTGCGCATGACAACAGATTTGTCTGCCTTTAATAAATTTTGTTAGTGTAACCTTTTCCTACAAAAGTTATGTGTTTTGTGTGTGTGGTAGGAAGAGGGTGTTACTGAGGTGGTATCAGAGCACGGTTAGGTGTAATAGACATTTCTGTGACCATTTCACAAAAAATAAATAAAACATTTATATTTATTCTGGAATGTCCAAAGATTAGTTGCTCTTAAATTTCAAGTGCTTAGCATGAATTAATTGGATGTGTTGATGTATTCCAAGAAATGGCAGGCAAAGGAAAGCTATCGACAATCCAGCAGGGGGAAAGACCTGAGGAAATAGAGGAAGTTCTAAGGAGGAAGTCCCTAGTATTCCACCAGCCAGTAACCCTCAATAAGAAGAGCTGGGACTCCTAATTTGGCCACTATTATGCAGTCATTTCAGGGGTTAGTGTAGATCCTAATGAAAACCAACAACACATGAATGGAGAGAAAGAATCTATGGAGCATCATTGCTAGAAAAATTCAAGAAGATGGGACCCCAGCCTTCAAAAGAAGTAGTCAACCTGAGTGGTAGAATGATGGGTTAGAGAAATGGAGAAGAAGATATTTAAGGCAATTAGATGTGAAGAGGAAGACAAAGTCATACTGGCACTTATATGCTTCAGGATAGAGCAGATGAGTGGTGGGAATATGCCATGAGAATGCATTCAGGAATAGAGGGGATAACATCAATTGGGAGGAATTTTAAGAGAGTTGTATGAGAATACACCCCACCACACATCAAGGATGGAAAAGAAGTGGAATTTTTGCAATTGTAGTAAAAAGATATGACAATGGCAGAATATGAAACAAAATTTAGTGAATGGAAAAATATGCACCCCACATTTGCGATAAGAACTCAGGAGGGTAAGAAATTTGGAGGGTTGAAAACAGTGTGAGGAGCAAGGTAGCTCCACTGGATCCCTAGCGCATGGGGGTGCTCTAAAGACTACGTTTATAGTTGAATCTGAATTTGCAGAGTATATAAAACAAAGAAAACTAATGGGGGCAAGAAGAGAAATCTTTACGCCAATGAAATGAAAGGTCAAAAGCGAAAGCTTGTTCCAGCTAAGCAGCATCATGAATAGAAAAATAGTTGGCCTATATGTGCCCATGTGAAGAAAACACCCAGGTGACGAATGTGGAAAGTAGCAGGAAAATGTTTTGGATGGGTCATAAAGTACATATAATTAAGAGACTATCCACTCAAGGTAGACCAGTCAATTCCGTAAAAGCCACAACCTACTTCCAACAAGACCCAAGACAACCAGCCAAAAGACCAGCTATAGTTTTTTCTTTGAGAAAGAGGAAGCCAAGACACCCCCACTATGGCTGAAGGTATTCTCGTTACTGAAAATATGTATGTTAGAGTGTTATTTGACCCTAGAGCTACTCACACTTTTATTTCTTTGATGTTTGTTAATTCTAGATCTCAGAAATTAGAACAATTGGTAGAAGGTGTGATACTTGACTGTCCTACCGGTCAAATAGCCGTTCTTACTTCAGTCATCCTGAAATAAACCTAAAAAATTTGAGAGCATGACAGCATATGTATATGTACTGGATAACATGCAAGATTTTGACATAATATTAGGAATGGATTGGTTGGCAGAAAATCATGCATTATTAGATTGCCATAAGAAGTTTTTAACATTTAAAAAGCCAAGATTAGAAGATTTCAGCTATAGATGTCCAAAGATTAATGGAAACAGGAGGACTATATCAGCACTTAAAGCCATTAAATGGTTAAGAATAGTTGCCAAGGCTATCTGGCAAGTGTAATGGGAATTTCAAATGAACATAAATAGAGATTAGTCCAAGATATTGATATTGTGAAGGAATTTCCAGTTGTTTTTCCTAACAATCTATCTGGATTACCTCCAAGTAGGGAAATTGATTTTGCTATTGAACTTTTACCAGAAATTTTACCTATATCTATAGCCCTATAGAATGGCACCAATGAGTTGACAGAATTAAAGAAGCAGTTGCAAGACATTAGACAAAGGCTTTATTAGACCAAGTGTGTCACCATGGGGAGCTCAGTATTGTTGTTAGAAAGAAAGATGGATCCCTCAGATTATGCATTGATTATAGGAAGTTGAATCAGTTCACAATCAAGAACAAATACTCACCGCTTAGAATTCATGATCTATTTGACCAACTTCAGTCTGGCACACCATTATCTTAAATAGATCTAAGGTCTGGGTATCATCAATTGAGAGTTAAAGAAGATGGCATCCCCAAGACAGCATTTAGAACCAGATATGAACATTATGATTTTTTAGTACTACCTTTTGGACTGACTAATGCACCTGCGGTATTTATGGACCTGATGAAACAGGGTATCCGACCTTATTTGGACAACTTTGTGGTGCTATTATAGATGATGTGTTGATATATTCATCTAGTGAAGAAGAATACAAGGAACATTGAGAATTATACTACAAACCTTAAGGAAACATCAATAGTATGCAAAGTTAAGTAAAGTGAGTTTTGGCTCAAGGAAGTGAAAATTTTGGGCCATGTGATCTCTGGAAAATGTGTGACAGTAGACTCGAGTAAAGTGGAAGCCATTCTGAATTAGAAAAGACCCAAAAATCCATCAAAATTTGAAGTTTTTTGGGATTAGCTGGCTACTACAAGTGATTTATGAAGGTTTTTCTCCTAAACTACGACTTTGACCAAATTAACCACAAAAGAGGTACCTTTTGTGTGGAATGAAAAGTGTGAAGCCAATTTTTAGGAATTAAAAGAGAAGCTTACACTGCTCTAGTTCTTACTTTACCTCATGGATCAGGAGGATTTATAGTGTATACCGATGCATCTCAAGGAGGAATTGGATGTGTTCTTATGCAACAGGGAAGGTGGTAGCACATGCTTCTAAACAATTAAAGGATCATGAAAGGAATTATCCAGGCCATGATCTAGAGTTGGTAGCAATTATACATGCTTTGAAGATCCTGCGCCACTATTTATATGGAGAACAAATGAAGTTTATACTGACTATAAGAGCTTAAAGTACATAGTTTCTCAGAAGGAATTGAATTTAAGACAAAGGAGATGGTTAGAATTTTCAAGGATTATGATTTACAATGAATTACCACTTGGGTAAGGCTAATGTGGTAGTTGATGCCTTGAGCAGAAAGATACTGAGAATACTACAATTACACCACAATGGAAAGAAATGACAGATCTAATTGATTACTCACCAAGGTGTGGTGAAGAAAATATGATATTGGCACAATGTTAGTAAGGCAGTACTAGTAGATAGAATTGGTGAGGCATATAACCAAGTAAGGCTAATGTGGTAGTTGATGCCTTGAGCAGAAAGATATTGAGAATACTACAATTACACCAACAATGGAAAGAAATGACAGATCTAATTGATTACTCACCAAGGTGTGGTGAAGAAAATATGATATTGGCACAATTGTTAGTAAGGTCAGTACTAGTAGATAGAATTGGTGAGGCATATAACCAAAATCAAAAACTAAAAGAGATGATAAACAAACCATGATACATCAAAGATAATCAAGGAATAATCAGGTTTCAAAACAGAATATGCATACGGAAAGTGAAGAAATAAAAAAGGAATTATTGAAGGAAGGACACAAATCTAGTATTCAATCCACCTGGTAGATCTAAATGTATCAGGATTTGTAAAAGTAATTTTGGTGGCATGGAATGAAAATGGACATAACAAATTTTGTGAGTAAGTGTTTAACATGACAACAAATTAAAGCTGAACACCAAAAGCCAACCAGACATATGCAAACTAATTGAAATTCTAGTGTGGAAGTGGGAGCAAATAACTATGGATTTTGTAATGGGTTTGCCAAAGACAAGGAAGAAGCATGATGTTTATTGGGTAATTGTGGATAGATTAACTAAATCAGCTCATTTTTTAGCAATTACAAAGACTCAATCATTGGAAGACTTGGCTCAAATATATATAAAAGAAATAGTGAGACTTCATGGAATTCTTTTGACAATCATTTCAGATAGAGATACAAGGTTCACTGCTAGATTTTGGAAAAGTCTGCAAGCAGCCATTGGTACACAATTAAGATTTAGCTTAGCATATCATCCTCAAACTAATGGCCAATTAGAAAGAACTATTAGAACACTAGAAGTATGACATGTTGAGAGCATGTAGTTTAGATTGGCATGGCAACCGGGATGATTACCTACCCCTAATTGAGTTTGCATATAACAATAGTTACCATGCACGTATCGAAATGGCACCTTATGAAGCATTATATGGCAGACCCTGTAGATCACCCCTTCGCTGGGCTAAAGTGGGAGAGAAGAATCTCATTGGACCAGAATTAATTCAAGACTGCTCAGAGAAATTTGGAACTAATCAGGAAGAGATTGCTAGTAGTTCAAGACAGACAGAAAAATTATGCTGATAAGAGAATGAGGCCACTGGAATGTAATGTGGGTTATCATGTATTTCTAAAAGTCTCTCCAACCAAAGGCATCATGAGATTTAGTAAGAAATGAATGCTCAGTCCAAGATATGTAAGACCTTCTGAAATATTGCAAACAATAGGGGAAGTAGCATATCAGTTAGCTCTACTGCCTCTTGGTCACACATCCATAATGTGTTTCACATATCCATGCTGAGAAAATACATAATGGATCCTTCACATATAATCAGTCATGAAGATGTGGAGATACAATTAGATTTAACCATATAAGAGAGACCAGTGAAAATTTTGGACAGGAAGGAATGAATTCTCAGAAATAAGGAAATTTCTATGGTGAAGATCTTAAGAGAAATGCACTCATGGAAGAAGAAACGTGAGAATTAGAACAAGAATGAAAGAGAAGCATCCACAACTATTTGGTAAGTAAATTTGTCAGTTTTAAAGACAAAATTTATTTAAATAGGGGGAGGAATGTAATATCCTCAACTTTTAGACATCATGATTTACTTAGTAATTTTTGTTTGTATAATAATAGTTTTTAAATCTAGATTTTAGACCCAAGGGTGCATATAGGACAGACTGTCATACACTGCTACCACTTTTGGTCGTGCGTACCTGATAGGGCGACACCCGATTTTGATAACATAATTAAATTTTGATGTTGGTCCACTCTTTCTGGTACGGCAACAACAAGCTAACCTATAGGGGGGTGAATAGGTTTTCTGCAATCTAAAACAGAAAATTATCACTTGAAGTTTGGTTAGTTTAGTGTGATAAAGAGTAGCAGTGCGGAAGCAAATAACAATCACACAAAATAACACAAGAGAGTTATCCTGGTTCGGCCCTTCCCACATGGAAGTCCTATGTCAGTCCCCAAGCAACTCTTTGGATTTCACTAACCAAGGGTACAGTCCCCTCAAGGACACTACAACACCAACCACCCCAGTTGGTCTTCTCTTCACAACCCAAAGGGGAATTACACACCCTGAATCCCACAGGTCTTCTTCTCTTTCCCAGTCAAGAAGGCAGCCACTTCTATTACAGGTCAAGATGCCAACTCCTGGTACAAAACCCCAGTGCGGTTCTGCTAGACACAAACCCCTAGCTAGGTTCTACACTGTATACAGTCCTACAGCTGGACAGAAATCTTTCTTAGAAAAAGAAGATCATACCGAGAGCTAATATAAGATGAACACTGAGAACTTAGCTCACAGTCAAAGACTCTCCCCCAGATTTACAATGAGCTCAAGGAGAGAATAAAGAGAGAAAAGAAAGCTTGAAGGCTTGAATGCTTGATACGCTTTTGCTTGCTTCTTCTTGGCTCAGGCTCTTTTCTCTTTCTTTGAGTGTATGTGGAATTTGAAGTTCCTCACTGGATGTACACTCCTTCAAGGATATTCAGGAAAGCGCTCTTTGTTTTCTTCAGCCATGCTTCATCTTTATATGAGCAGCTTTAGAATGGATCCGTTGAAGAGATCCGTTGGAGTTCTAGCCGTTGCTCATCTTCTCTTCATTTGTCTTAATCAGACTCTGGTGGTCTCGAGGTCTGTGAGCATAGAAGCGAGTGCTAGCATAAAAGAGTGTTTATAAGATAACAGTGCATGCTACTGTGTTTCTGCTATCATGCTGAAAATAGTAGGTCATCTATCTTTTTCTGACAAGATTCTGAAACATGCATGCAGCTTTTTCTGTCAGAAGATATTTGACTTTTCATTAGGCACCAAAAAATACTTAAACAAATTGTGTTTAAATTGAAGTGAATCATTGTTTAAGTCACTTATCAAATCGTTATACTTATAAGACTTAACAAATCGTTATGAATGGCAAATTGTTGTAAGTCTTAGCAAACCGTTATGAAACTTAACAAATCGATGTGAGAAGCAAATCGTTATGGCACTTATCGAATCGTTGTGAGAAACAAATCGATATGAGAGCAAATCTTGTTTCTCACTTATGAAATCGTTATGAGAAACAAATAGATATGAGAGAAAATCGTTGTTCTCACTTATGAAATTGTTATGAGAACCAAATCGATATGAGAGAAAATCATTGTTCTCACTTATGAAATCATTATGAGAACCAAATCGTTATGAGCCTTAACGAATCGTTATAGAAGGCAAATCGATGTGAGGGCAAATCATTGCGCTCACTTATCAAATCGTTATGAGAACTAAATCGATGTGAGAGCAAATCGTTGTTCTCACTTATGAAATCGTTATACGGTCAAATCGATGTTTCACTTAACGAATCGTTACACAATCAAATCGTTGTGTAATATCAAGTCGTTTGTTAGTGAAATCGATGTGGCACTTTGAATAGAAACGATGTATATTGAATGAACATCATTTAGCATTTTAGTGCACCTTATTAAATCCTTATGAGACTAATCATCTTGTTATGAGATTGATGCGACACAGATGAAACATGATATTCAATGTAATTAATCATAAATGTTGTTATCACAACAATATACTTGATATCATCATAAGTTTTGTTATCATCAAAATAGAAGGACAAACAGAGAGTGGTTCAACAATCTCCCCATTTTTGGTGATGACAAAATTTATGTGAATTTTCTGACATAAATATATGAAGCATAGAAAATGCAGAAAATTCATGGAACATACATATTCTCCCCCTTTTTGTCACTAACCAAAAAGGAAGGATCTTACCATGCATCTCTCCCCTTTGAGAAAGTTTTCTTACCATTGAGGGGTTCAACAATAATAGACATTTAATGAATAACTCCCCCTTAGTGACGGCCCCCTGACCATGAGACTCCCCCTTAATGTAAGGCAAGTCAGATCTTGTTGCTCTTGACCTTGACATGTTGTTTGTCAAGTCTTCAAGATTTCTATCTGCATACATCTTAAAAGAAAACTTGCAATCATTGTTAGTAGAATATAAAAAACAATATTTATGACTACTCCCTCTTCAGATGAGATTTGGATGAAGAGTTGGCAGTCACTCTTTCCTTGAGCATCCTTGATCCTAATGCTCCAAGGCCTACCTGCAGACAACTTATTCAGAAATAGATACCCAAATCTTTTTGGGTCCTTGATGGTTAGATGCATAAAATATCCTTTCGGGATTCATACTAGGTGCTTGTTGTGCATGTGTTTACAGTGTGTCCTAATTTATTGCAATGAGAACAACAATGAATGTAATCTATTTTGCAGTTTAGAACACAATTTTTTAAGACCTTTTCTTTTGATAAGGCTTGTTCATTTCAGAGGCCTTTTTCTGAGGCATTTTGGTTCTTTTACAAATTTTGGCAAAGGATATTTTCCTGGAGTTATGGCTTGTTTTCTTTTTCGGAGGAATGTATCCAAGCCCTTGTTATTATTTCCAGATTTTGACCCTTTTAAGTATAGGGCTAAAGATGTTTTTCCTTTAGTTTTTTTTTTTTATAGCAAGCGGTCCTCAGAGGCCTATCTAGGAGAGTGCACCCTCCCCAGAGGGGGAGAATGGACCCACTCCCCAGAAGGAAACTTTGGGCAAGGTATATAAATGAACATTATGAAGAAGAATACAAAGTGAGGAGCAACTACCCATTAGATCAGTCTATGTTCATAAGACTGATCTATCAATCAGTAGAGGTCTTTACAAGCATAAGGTAATCTATGAAAGCCCTAAAAAACCTCATTACACATAGAAGAGATCGCATGATTAGCAAGACGGTCAGCCACTTGATTTGTTTCCCTGAAGACATGGGAGAGAATAGTGACTTTCCCTGTAACAGATCCCTAGAGGGGACGCCACCAGCGCTGAATGTGCCAATTGGAACACTTCCCTTGCTGAATTGAGTGAACAAGGGAGATGAATCAGAGTATATAGCAGATAGGCGAACTCCCAGGAAGTGTGCCAGGCGAAGTCCATCGCACAATGCCCTTGTTTCAGCAATGATGTTGTTCCCAATGCCATAGAAATTGGCAAAGGCAAGGAGAATCTTTCCATGCTTATCGCGGATGCACCCACCACCGCCACAGATGCCAGGGTTCCCTTTGGAAGCCCCATCAACATTTAAGCAAAAGTCCACAAGTGGAGGGATCCAGCGAACCAGTTTCATCCTCTTAGCTGCAGTGTGATAAGTAAAACCATAGGAGTGAAGGAGCTGATAACTAGCCAGAGATTGGTCAGTTTTGAATGTCATTTTCCCAAGAGCAAAACCAATGTGAAGTTTGATACTTCGAATGATATCTGCAGGCCGTCTGTGTTGCTGATCAAATCTAGCCGCACAACGATTTTTCCATAGGTCCCAGAGCATGAGAATAAGACAGTATATGGAGATAAACCCAAGTGGAGTCTGAACATTAGTATTATGAATAAAACTCCAAATCCTAGTAGTAATTTGAGGGTGAAGGTGAATGTTGTTAGTGACCAAGGGAAGGAACATCTCCACATATGAACTGCAATGTCGCTGCCAAAAAAGACATGGTTGAGATCTTCACACTGAGGGAAAACACAACAATTACACTTGGAAACCAGAGGAATTCCACTCTATGAGATTCTTCCATCCGCTGCCATAGCTCTGTTAAGAAGTTTCCAGCAAAAGAGAGAAGCCCTAGGATGGAATGAGTGGTGCCAAATCTTGAGGATAGGAGGCCGGCAATTCCATTCTGTCTAATCAGATCATAGGTAGATCTAGTAGAAAACTCCACAGAAGAGGAAGCAGCCCATATGCACTTATCCTCTTCTGAGTTAATGATAAACCATGAAGGGCCTGAGGAGGAATTAAGGACCGTATGGGATGAGACAGATCCATGGCCACTTCCTGCAACTAAATGCCCATTGCCAAAGGCCCCTGGAGGATCTCAGCAAGAGGCCGTTCCCCATACCAAATGTCGTTGAGAATGTCTATTATATCGCCTTTGCCATGAATCCACCTGGTATAGAATTAACAATGGAATTAGCAGCCAGGAGAAGGTGCTTGGGCATACCAGGAATATGTGAGTAATGGTTAGCAGCAAACCGCCTTCTAGCATAGGTGGACCATAAAGAAGTACCATGGGCATATTCCACATTTGTTTCACCGCAAGGGAGGTTTGTACGTGGTGAATATTTCGGATACCTAAACCCCTTCCACTTAGGACACTGAATCTTATTCCATGCAACCCAATGGCGGCGGTGAGAACCATCAGTACCATTCCAGAAGAAAGCCGCAGAGCATTTCTCAATGTAGGAAATGATACCTCTAGGAAGGAAGGAAGCAGCAGCCAGATATACAAGAAGAGAAGCTAACACCGAATTGATGAGAATCATGCGACCAGCTTGAGATATGAGTTTGGCCTTCCAATTGCCCAGAGTTGCATTGATTCTATCAATCAGCATTTTATAATCAGATATAAGTACCTTACCAGATCGAAGAGGGACACCAAGGTACGGAGCGGACAAGTTTATTCATATAACCAGTCAAGTTTCTGATTCTTTGGATGGAAGGAAGGTTCGCTTTCCTGGATAGCATGAAACAACTTTTTTCTGTATTGATAAGTTGTCCAGAATAAAGAGCATATTTTTCCAAGAATCTCATTAACTGCTTCACATGGTTAACACTGCCATTGGTGATATTAAGGTATCATCCGCATATAGCAGATGGGAGGGTGGCGGACATCCTCTAGGGCCAGCATAAGGTTTCCTTTAGTTAATTTTCTAACTGATTCTTTTAAATACAGATTTTCTTGAGTTAGAGTTTTAATTCTTCTTCTAACTCTAACTTCTCATTATTCTTGCTTTTCAAATCTTCATTTAAAGATGATTATTATCGTTGCATTCTTTCAATTGTTTTCTAATTGTTCCATTTCTGATTTAAGATCAGAATTAGTGTTTTCCAAACAAGTAAGGTTGTTCTTGATATTTTTCAATTCTTTTACAACAACCTGTGGTTTATCATAAAGTTATTAAAGACTTCTTCCAAGTCTTCAGATTCAGACCCTGAATTTGTGCATGAATTAAAAATGAGTCAGAATGTACCTCATCTAGTCCTACCATGAGGGCTAGATTTACTTGCTCTTTCTCTGAACTTGAGCTTGATGAGTCTGGCTTTTCCTCTTCATTTCCCAAGCAGTCGCCATGGCTTTTCTTTTGAACTTCTTGTGCTGCTTCTTGGACTTTTCGATTTGACTAGTCTTCTGAGTCTTGGACAGTCTAGTCTCAGATGGCAGGTTTTCTGCATTCATAGAAGACGGGTTATTCTCCTTTTTCTCTTTCCTTTGGATCCTTCTTGACCCATTTTTCTTCTTCTTTAAAATCTTCTGAAGTTTGGACAGTACTTCATCAACATCACTGTCTTCAGATCCTGCAATTTTTGAGCTAGAAGAAGAAGTGGAAGGAGCAGCTACCACTTTAAGAGCATTAGTACATTTTTGCTTGATGAGCTTTCAGATAGACGCTCCATATTAATTTAATGTGCCATGAGGGAACCAATCAGCTTATCAATAGAAAACTTGGTTAGATCATGGGCTTCTTCAATAGCTGTGACCTTAGGGGTCCATAAAATAGTTAAAGACCTAAGTATTTTTCTTACAGTTTCCTCATCAGAGAGATTTTTGCCAAGAGAGCTCAGACCTACTACTATGCTGAAAATCTATTATATATTGAGTAATATTTTCATTAGGAAGCATTTTAAACTGCTCATATTGTGAGACAAGAATGTCTATCATAGTTTGTGTCACTTCATCTGTCCCTTCATAAGTTATCTGCAGTTTTTCCCATATTTCTTTAGCAGATTTACATGCAGATACTCTACTGAATTCTCTTTTAGATAAAGCGCAACATGGAGTTTTTAGCCTTAAAGTTTAACGATAATTTAACTTTATCTGCTGCAGTAATGGCAGTGAGTATACCAGCAGCAGGAGTAGAACATAATCACTACCTTAATTACCTGCCACAAATCAAAGTCTGTGCCTCGAATGAAACATTCCTTCTCATCTTCCAGTATTGGTAGTCCTCTCCATCAAAGAATGGAGGTCTGGTGACTGATTGACCTTCACATATCCTTGAGCTGCCATGGATCTTTGCTCTAAGATCGTTGGATCTTCTTTGAATGTTTAGAGACCACTCTGATACACTTGTTGTCACTCTTTTCTGGTACAGCAGAATTAGCTAACATAGAGGGGGGGGGGGGGGGGTGAATAGGTTTCTGCAATCTAAAACAAAAACTTAAAACAGAAAATTATCACTTGAAAGTTTGGTAGTTTAGTGTGAAAGAGTGGCAGTGCGGAAGCAAATAAACAATCACATAAATAACACAAGAGAGTTATCCTGGTTCGGCCCTTCCCACATGGAAGTCCTACGTCCAGTCCCCAAGCAATCTCTTGGGATTTCACTAACCAAGGGTAATGTCCCCCTCAAGGACACTACAACAACCAGCACCCCAGCTGGTCTTCTCTTCACAACCCGAAGAGGAATTACAACACCCTGGATCCCACCAGGTCTTCTTCCCTTTCCCAGTCAAGAAGGCAGCCCACTTCTATTACAGGTCAAGAAGCCAACCTCGCCGGTACAAACCCCAGTGCGGTTCTGCTAGACACAAACCCCTAGCTAGGTTCTACACTGTATACAGTCCTACAACTGGACAAAATCTTTCTTATAAAGAAAGATCAGAGAGAGCTAATACAAGATGAACACTAAGAACTTAGCTCACAGTCAAGGACTCTCCCCCCAGATTTACCATGAGCTCAGAGAGAGAAGAAGAGAGAAAAGAAAGCTTGAGACGCTTTTGCTTGCTTCTTCTTGGCTCAGGCTCTTTCTCTCTTTCTTTGAGTGTATGGGAATTTGAAGTTCCTCACTGGGTATACTCCTTAAAGGATATTCAGGAAAGCACTCTTTGTTTTCTTCAGCCATGCTTCATCTTTTATATGAGCAGCTTGAATGGATCCGTTGGAGAGTTCTAACGGTTGCTCATTTCTCTTCATTTGTCTTAATCAGACTCTGGTGGTCTTCGAGGTCTGTGAGCATATAAGAGAGTGTTAGCATTAAGAGAAGTTTATAAGATAACAGTGCATGCTACGTGTTTCTGCTATCATGCTGAAAATAGTAGGTTCATATTTTTTCTGACAAGATTCTGAAACATGCATGCAGCTTTTTCTGTCAGAAGATATTGACTTTTCATTAGGCACCAAAAAGCACTTAAACAAACTGTGTTTAAATTGAAGTGAATCGTTGTTTAAGTCACTTATCAACTCGTTATACTTATAAGACTTAACAAATCGTTATGAATGGCAAATCGTTGTAAGTCTTAGCAAACCGTTATGAAACTTAACAAATCGATGTGAGAAGCAAATCGTTATGGCACTTATCGAATCGTTGTTGAGAACCAAATCGATATGAGAGCAAATCGTTGTTTCTCACTTATGAAATCGTTATGAGAACCAAATCGATATGAGAGCAAATCGTTGTTCCTCATTATGAAATCGTTATAAGAACCAAATGATATGAGAGCAAACGTTGTTCTCACTTATGAAATCGTTATGAGAACCAAATCGTTATGAGCCTTAACGAAGTATAGAAGGCAAATCGATGTGTGGGGCAAATCGTTGCGCTCACTTATCAAATCGTTATAAGAACCAAATCGATATGAGAGCAAATCGTTGTTTCTCACTTATGAAATCGTTATACGGTCAAATCGATTTCACTTAATGAATCGTTACACAATCAAATCGGTGTAACTTATCAAGTCGTTTGTTAGTGAAATCGATGTTGCACTTTGAATAGAAATCGATGTATATTGAATGAACATCGATTTCGCATTTTGTGCACCTTATTAAAATCATTGTGAGACTAATATCTTGTTATGAGATTGATGCGACACAGATGAAACATGATATTCAATTAATTAATCATAAATGTTGTTATCACAACGATATACTTTATATCATCATAAGTTTTGTTATCACCAAAATACAAGGACAAACAGAGAGTGGTTCAACATTTGAGACCACCATAATTTTCAAAAAAATGTGCGATTCCAAAAATACAGATATCAAGAATTAGTGGTGCACGGATATCGAGATTTAGTCAAGTATTCATTTTTGGGGCAATTTTTACTAGTCAAACTTTAATTTAAAAAAATCACCATAATTTAGAGCACCTGCAATTAGTTTCTGTTCAAATTTCATCTTAAATGGATATCATATGGATACTAAATTAAAGGTTCAAATGAAAAAGAAGAATTAAATAGTATTTAGTAAATATTTATATAACATTTTTACTCATGAAAGATACTTAGCCTTGAAGCAAAGTTCTGATATGTGTTGGGGTGTGGGTAAAGCTCTCCCACCGTGGCTAAAGTTACCCTCAAG
>JACBKR010002383.1:0-35753 GCA_014218235.1 Colocasia esculenta
TCAACTTGGATAATGAAGAAGGTTCAGACCGGTATGTTACCTGAGCTCGGAGAGCCATGGAG
This sequence comes from Colocasia esculenta, assembly GCA_014218235.1. Classification (NCBI taxonomy): domain Eukaryota; kingdom Viridiplantae; phylum Streptophyta; class Magnoliopsida; order Alismatales; family Araceae; genus Colocasia; species Colocasia esculenta. The sequence continues at coordinate 63 of JACBKR010002383.1, forward strand.
CAATCAAATATCGAGGAAAATCACCATGTTTTTTTGAGTCAGTGAGAGAATGTTAGCAGTGAAGACCTAAATGCATGCTGGTGTGGGTTGCCTATCAAAATGCAAGTTAGAACCAGAGGAAAATTCTAAAGGCCATACGAATAATTGAGAGATCGCAAACCCATCACGGTTTTGGTAAAGGGGAACTCAGGGTTCACGGTTGCCAAATATTCGCCTCTGGTGGGGTCCTATGTTAGACATACCTGTAACGCTCAAGGTCGCATGAGCGTTCCGAAGTTTGAAGTGCAACTTATGCTTAGATATTGCAAAACAACTTGAAGCACAAGATAAAATATAATGGCCATATGAGTAATAGAATTTTGAAAATTTCTAGGGGGATAAATGTCCATCCCGATTGCCGCCAGATCCTAGTTAACGCAACAGATATTGCCGTTAACCAGACACTGACGTCAACCGATCTGGACGTCTATTGGCCAATGGATCAGGCTGAAAATATAGGTGATGGGAGTCATGGAGGACTCTCTCATCTTCCACCTCCGTCTCTCCCTGCTCCTGCTGCGAACCAGAGAGTTGGGAGATGAAGAAAAGCAACGAAATGGCCTCCTCTTCGACCGGACGATCTACAGGCATGCACCCAGGGATTCTGAGTGAAGTTCCGGGGCACTTGAGCACCCGACTGGCCAATGGGGAGGTAAGTGACGCTCATTTCTGCTTCAACCTATGCTAAAAATGCCCCAAACACTTCTCTTACAACCCCAAACACGTTGTTTCCGTGTCCGTGTAGTTCTTGCCAAGTGCCTTGAGTCCATTTGTTATCTTTAAGAGCCGTGCAAACATCTCTGAGATGATCTCGACTGGGTTCATCTTGAACATCTCATATTCATGGACCAAGATGTTGGCTTTGGTCTCCTTGACCTCTGACATGACTTCATAGATCAATTTCAACTTGTCCCACATTTCTTTTATTGAGCTGCACATAGAAATACGAGAATACTCATCAGGGTGTATAGAACATTGCAAAATATTCAAGGCACTAAAATTTATCTTGGATTTTTTAATGCTATTCTTCGTCCGCTTTCCTTCATCCTCTGGCAACTCATAAGGGCCAGTATTTATGACTTTCCAGATCTCAAAATCTTGAGCCCTGAGAAAGACGTGCATATAGTTTTCTCAATAAGAATAATTATTGCCATCAAAATAAGGTGGATGATTGATAGAATGACCCTCAGGCACATATCCTTTGTTGGTCATTGCACACAAGATCACTCTTATAATCAAGAGCCCTGATCTGATACCAATTGAAGAAAAATATGTACGATGATCAATCAAGAGGGGAGGGTTGAATTGGTTATCACCAATTAAAAAAAAAACTTTTACAGAATAGATTATAGTTAAACAAGCAAACCTATTAAGTTAGATGCACAATGAAATTAACAAGTATATAGATGAAACCGACTATCCTAACATGCATAGAACCGAGATAGAGAGATGGATGCAAACCATAATGTTCACGCATGATTTAGAGTGGTTCGACAAACACCCCCGTGTGCATGTAACACCCCTCTTAGACCAGTACAGTTACACCAACTCACATTGGATCTAATAGAGGTATTACAGTGGACTGAATCCAACAATTTCAATACAGGTTGAAATATACACAAATAACTATTCAATTCCAATGATAATTGACAGAATATGGAATTAAACACTTGCAATCAGCATTTATTCAAATGTAACCTAGTGCATAAAAAGGTAGCAATAGTCCAAAGTTTATTACATTTCAATGATCATCTTCATAAAAGAAATTACATAAAGATCCCACATACAGCGTCACTCTAAAGCTCTCTATGTCAAGCTAAGTCTCCACGTCCTCACGCTCTGAGTCAGTTTGCACTACTCCTCGTATCCTCTGGCTCTCCTGAAATGTTAGGCAAGTATGAGTCTACAAGACCCAGCAAATCACATGAGAGACAGTTCAAGATATTAACAGTATTAGTTTTGAAACATGGTAGTACATTAGCATTCCATTCATTGATATCATATACTTTTCTACTACAGTTCTAAGTCTATTAGCAATCATTCATTTCATAGTGATTATAACATTATGGAAATAGAACATGTTTTGTATATAACATGGAATCACTTATTCATGGAATCTATTCGATGTCATGTGACCTACAACTATTCTCATGTATCAATTTCTCACTTATACATGTGCTATTCTTTACATAACAATTTTCAGTAGTAACATTAAAACATTGACATGTAGCATGAAATCCTTGAATAAGTTCGCATGTAGGAATGTAAGCATATAACATGTAGTATGTAGCATGTAGAACAGGTAGACATGTAACTTGTAGCATGTAACATATAACTTGTAGCCTGTAATCATTTTCATATAGTTGCCAAGACAAGCCCACACTAATTAGAGATCAGTAGTCATTTAACATTCACTTATCACCTAGGCAATGCGGTGACGAAGTCATAGTATTTGCGCAAACCGGGGAAAGTCCTTCCCACCTGACCAGTAGAACACGTCTACCTCTAGGATTTCAATCCGTTGCCCCAGATTCATTTATTTACATGTAGGTGACCATTACCATAGGGGCATCTACGGTGTAGTTCCTTGTAGAATCTCTAAGATAGCAATGTCTTATTGGCATCATTATTATAATGTATGCACTAACTTGTATAATATACAATGACATTTCATTTCATATTATTTTAACATGGGTAAATACAATATTTCAAAGTACAACACTTTCAGTTCTGAAATTCTATTTACTGTACCACAGATCTCTATCATGATACTAATATCATTCCTGCATTTACATTCATTTTTTATTCAATTCTAGTGTAATATATTGTTCAGAAATTCTAACAGAATGTGCACATGTCAAAAATTCTGAAATTTAACAAAATTCGAAATCAGGAATTAAAATGCGCATCCAAATTTCATAAATTTCTGATTTCTGCAACTATTTTTCATGAAATAACTCTATTAATTCAACTAACTAAACATGGTTTAATATGAGAAAAGATCACAATTTTCATATGGAACAGGGAATACTGAAATATTTATCTATTGCAGAAATTTAGACATCAATCAACATGCTCTCTTTGAATCATTGTACTTATTTTACTAACTTAACATTGATCGTTGTCATATAGTTATGCAAATTCATCAATACATATATATATATATAATATATATATATATATATATATATTATATATATATATATAACATGTACATTATAGCAATAGACAGTCCATAATATAACAATAACACGCTCTAATATTATATGGCTGAAACGCATACATTCATAAATATACATTTAAACAAATTCATTCGATTTTGGAATACATGATTTTGTTAAACTTGACGTCCACATACGTTGTCGTTAAGTAATTATAGGCGGCGGCACATAGCGCCGTAACACAAACAGACGGCGGCACATAGCGCCGTTTACATATAACAAGGAAGAAATACATATAATTCGGATGAACTAAACGGCAGTCGATATTGCCGTTTACATTATATAGACGGCAATACCCCTGGACGTCTAGTTCTAAGACACAGAAAACACAGAAAACCTGCATGAAATAACGACGTTCTAACCCTTCCCGTAGGTTGTTTTCATGGTTTAAAATACAGAAAAAATGTAGATACGAACTAATATAACATATCCTAAACTAAATCCCCCATGCAACTTGCCTTAATCCCTCCTGATGGAGCGTCGAATCCGAGCTCGAAGAAGCCCGTCTCGCCAGGGAGACAGTTCTTCTCTCCATCTTCAAGCGATCCAAAACCTCCTCCGATGAGTCCATCCGCCTGGAAGAGCTTTGGGCACGAAGTCCTATGTATCTCCTCGGTGTAGAAGCCTCTGAACCGCACGAACCCGCACCAGATCGCTCTGCAAATCCTTTTCCTCGGCCCTCTTTCTCTCTCCAAAACCAGAGTAAAACCTCTTCTAACTACCGAATCTGGTCTTATAAAGACCTCCCAAGCAAAGGCCAAACCTAATCTTGACCCTCGGATCTAAACGCATCGGATCAGCTCATTAAAACCTTCCGAAAACGGCCGACCTCCTTAATACGGAATGGAAAGCTCAAAACAAGCAGTCATTTAACGTCAAATAGGTTGCCGTCTCCCCCAATATAAACGTCCATCGAGATGTCGTTGATAGTCTTCCATAATTAAATAATTAGAAAAATATTAAATGTCAATACCTGTTGTCGTTTAACACCATTTAAACGGCATACGATATTGCCGTTTACAAGACTTAACGTCAAACGATTTTGAAGCCTAGTTCTACACAGAAACATCATTCAAATTATGCAGAATAAACACACAATGTACAGAATAAATTCAAGGAAATTCTAGGGTACTATAGTGTGCCTACGTCCACTTCCTCCACCACCGTGAGAATTTTATTCACTTGTTTCAAGGTACAAGCAGTTTAAACGCCCACACCGTTGTTTCCGAGGACAACACCAACCACCTCATTTTTATTGGATCGAGATGACACTAATGATGTCCTAGAGTGGGGTGAATAGGACTTCTTGTGCTTTAAATTTTTATCTGAAATAGACAACATAAATAGAATTGTTAGTGTTTAGTGTAGTGTGTGAAACAAGTGTGTAAATGGGAGGAAACAATCACACAGCTATACAAGAAATTTTATCCTGGTTTGGCCCTTCCCACATGGAAGTCCTACATCCAGTCCTCAAGTAAACCACTTGAGATTTCACTAACTGCCATGAATACTTGGCCTTCTCTCACCCTTGAGAGTATTACAAGCCCATTGCTCCCAAGCAAGTCTTCCCTAATAGGGGTACAAGAAACTACCTTCAACAAGGTCTTCCCTACACAAGAGGGGAACTGCAGGAACCAAACCTCCTAGGGTTGTATAGACAGAATTGAAAAAACACTGTGTGGTTTGCTATGAAGGATGAGCAAACATAGGAATCCAGAAAGGAAAAACAATAACAAATTACAGCTCTAATCCTTTCGGAATCATGGAGGGTGGACTAGAGAAGTGATCTTGTTACACAGATGCCAACCAATACAAACAAGACTTCTGTGAAGTGGAGAGCTTGGAAACTTTCGGACTGTGAAAGCTCTCTATCTTGCAGCTGAGTAGAAGCTTGTGAAGGATCTTGCTAGCAGAATGCAGGTGTGAGTTGAATGTGTTGCTAACAGGTTTCACACACTGGGTGTTGCACTGTTCACACTTCGGCTTCTATATATGCTTCAGAAGATATTTTCCTTTGAAACTATCCGTGGAGATCTATCTGTTTGAGGAGTGACCTTTGATCCTTTGGATGCGTTGAGGTTTTGTTATCCATCAGTCACTTAGCCTTTGGCTTTCCAATGGCTTCAGACCATGTTGTAACTTCACAGCTTGAAAGACAGTCTTCAATTATGTTCTGTGAAAGCTCCATGCTGAAAACGTGCCTAATAAATGTTCTGCAATGAGGACAAGACAAAAGAAAAGATACCTCCATACTTTCTGAGGTAGGTGAGTCAGAAATATGTGTAAAGTATGGAAACCTCAGATAGACAGAAGTTCAGTGCAATAAAAGACAGACAAACAATTGCATCAGACAGTAAGGTGAGGTTCTGACAGTGGTAGGTGAGTCTTTGTCAGATATCCCATGCGCCTAATGGCATTAACTGCAAGACAACTTCTGAAAAAAGAAAACCTGAACTTCTGACATAAAGCAAGAGACCAATTTGTATAAATATTTCAGATCTTTTTAGAGATAATTTTTGTGTGGTTATTTTGAATATAATATATCCTACTTCTTAGAATACATTAAAAAAAAGTGTCAAGACAAAGTATTAACTTGTAGGATATACAAGCATTATATGTTTTATAAAAGATCTCATTAGGCAAATAAAATATCAAACAATCAAGATCTCATGAAACTTATGAAATAATATTTTGCATAGAAAAAGTAAAGTATAGAAGTTGTCAGAGAAGTCGGAGTTAGAATGATATGTACTTCGACTCTCTTGGAGTCGGAGTCAGAAACAAGAGATACAAACTGAAATTCGACTCTACAGAAGTCGCAGTGAGACTGACCATAAAATTGACTTCTTGAAAGTCGGAGTGAAAAGCCTTAATCGGTCGTACTTCAACTTCTGAAGGAGTCAGAGATAATACTTCGACTTCAAGGGAGTTGAAAAAGGAGACTTCGACTTCAAGGGAGTTGAAAAAGGAGACTTCGACTTCTAAGGAGTGATGACTTCGACTTCTTAGAAGTGTTCATCAATCGATACCTTACTTCGACTTTAGTCGGAGTCCACAATCGGAGTTAGTATGATACATAGTGTACTCTGTGGACTTAGAAAATTTTCAAGATAGTGTTGATATAGTATTATACAAGATATGTTCTCTGTGATATATTCTAGTAGGTTTGTTTGTAGAAAGGTCTTTAAAAGGTTTTGTCATAGCAAAATCACCATGTTAAAATAGTTTTAAGACTTAAACAATTTTCTTAGGGATAGTTGCTCAACAGTTTTTAGGGACGAGATAACCGATGTGTATGTATCGTACGCACTACACACCAACCACACAGTATGTTCTTGGTTTAAGAAAGAACAAATGAAAAACGTGGACATGAGAGACAACAATCTAAACAAAGTGAAGTATAGAGTTCTCCTGTCTCAAAAGTTCGGCCTAATGTAGTCATATTTGCCTAAAGATGTCACAATAAAGATCTGGCCGATGTAGAATGCTTCAGAACAGAGTCTTACAGGAAGCAACACCAAGTCCACAGCTTTCTGATGAAGAACACTTTCTTGGAACGTCTGGAAGGCTTCTGGACAATGAAGACTCATTCTTTAGGCTTCTACAAGTCCATAGCTTCTATTGGCTCTTTCTGGGCAACACAATTCTCTTCTGAACGCTAGGGCACAAATTGCTCTCTTGGAGGCGGCTATACTCTCTTCCTCATCATGATACCAAGCTGTATTTATAGTGGAAGACCCCTAGAAGATCTCTGAGAGATGTGCTTGTGCTAATCAAGGCAAGAGTCACACTTTCAGAAAGAGTCCACACATATTAGGAAACTTGTTTCCGTAATCGGTCGACCATACTTGGCAAATTGGTTGTCAACTTATGGACATAGCCTTGGAGTCGACTTGCTTCTTCTTCTACGTCAACATGCTGCACCAACCTGGTCGACCGATTTTGTGAAGTCGGTTGTCCGATTTTGTGACTATCCCAACACCAAACTATACTGGCTAGGTTGGTCGTTCGATTTCCTTCAGCAATCAGAAGCTTGATCTTCACTAGGTAGGTCGGTCGACTGAAATCTCCCAATCAGTTGTCCAATGTCCTGCTTGGTCATCAATCAATTGGCCTTTTGTTGTTCAATTGATTGGCCCTTAAACCTCAATCGATTATTTAACTTCAATTGATTGGCCTCTAACCTTAATCGATTGGACTTTTAACATCAATTGATTGGACTATATCGGTCGACCGATTCCTACATTTCGGTCATCCGATTGTTAGTTCTGCACAACCTAGATTGTCTTTGTGAAGTCCACTTCAAGTGTGACTTTTGGATATATTTTCTTGCACACTTAACACACAATTTAGACCCTCAATTTAATTATAAATGAATCAAATATTTAGGTCATTAAGATAAATACCAATTGGTGCTTTGTTATCTTTTCAACATAAATGAGAATTAGTGTTTTTGTGATCATCAAAATCTATAGAGTACAACACTTTCTAACAGTCTAACATGTTGAATATCGACATGCAATGTTATTAGAGGTTTTAGACTGAGAGAAAACCTAACCTACTGGACAAGATCTTCAGGGTATATGAAGCACTTAAGGTAGCTATGATCCTCTCCTCCCACTAGCCACCACTTGAGTCTAGGAAACCTCCCGACAGAAATTAGGGTTGGCTAAGAGAGGGTTTAAGGGCCTATTTATAGCATTAGGGTTTATTCTAGAAGGCAATCACTTACTAATCATTTATTAAGGGACCTCATAAGTCGAATCGTATAGAGAGACGATTTAATGATGAGCTTTGAGAGTCAATTCTTTTGTTAGAGAGTTGATCTTTAGCTACAAGTCAATTCAAATATGGGTCGATTCTTTATATAGATAATCAATTTATTAAAAGGTATAGAGAATCACTCATTAACATAGAGAATCAATTATCACTGAGAGTAGATTCTTTTAATAGTAACCTCAACAGATTGATTGACCAATTTCATACCTTCAATCGACCAACTATGAATTGGTCGACCAATTTTGATGGTTCGATCGACCAGCTATAAATCATCAGTCAATTTTGATTGTTTGGTCGACCAACCTATCTTGATGATTCTGTAAGCCTGTTGGTTGACCAATATTAACTACTTGGTCAACTAACATAATGTCGGTCGGCCACTTTTGACTATTAGATCGTCTGACATCAACTTGTCACTTTTTGTGAAGGTTCTATGAAGGTGTTGGGTCGACTAGAATTTGGTCATTGGTCAACCAATAGTTGATTTTAGGACACTTGGGAGTTGATTACTACAAGGAAAAGCAGATATACCGATGAAAAGTTTCCGTCAGTAAAACTGTCGGACTTTCCGATGGATATGTTTCCGTCGAAAATATCCGTATGAATTTCCGACAAAATATATTCTGTCGAAAATTCGGTCGGTATTTCTGACAGAAATATATCCTTCGGAAATTCTGTCGGTAATGCCGATGGAATTTTTGACTGAAATAATTCGTCGAAAATTCCAATTTACCCCCACCCCCCATTCCAAATCCCACCCCCTCTACCCTTCACAGCTCTCCTCTCTCTCTCTTCTCTATCTCTCTCTCTCTCTCTCTTCTCTCTCTCTCTCTCTCTCGTCTGAGGCGCCTGGCGAACCGGCGTCCCCGCGACCCCGTGCCGCTGTTGCACCCCAGCGCTCCGCCTCTGCCGCGACCCTGCGCTGTGCGCCTCTGCCATTGCAGGTGAGTTTTCCAGTTCCGGCCTCCCTGGACCCCCCCCCCCTCCCTCACGTTCCCCGAGACACCCCCCCCTCCCCCGCTCGTCGAAAAGCCCACCCCACCCCCTCCCACTCTCACTCTAGCCCCCTCCTCGCAACCCCCAACCCCTCCCCCACCCACTCCCACTCCCGGCCCCCACCCCTGCCAGCCCCCTCCCCCTCCTCGCAACCCCCACGCCCACTCCCTCCCCTTCCCACTCCCGGCCCCCCACCCCTGCAAGCCTCCCTCCCCCTCCTGGCTACCCCCACCCCCCTCCCCCTTCCGGCACCCCAACCTTGCCGGCCCCCCTCCCCCTCTACCTCCCAACAACCACCTTCCCCCCCTCTTCTCTGACCCTCCCTATGCTGCGGACTGCCCCCACCACCCCGGTGGACCCCCCACCCTGTGCAACTACTGCCCTCCCACCCCTACCCCCCCCCCTCAGGTGACCATGTGTTGTTTTTTTTGCCTCTCGCATTTGCGAATATGTGTTGTAATATAATTATTAGTAAGTTTTATTTTTATTGTTAATAACTTTTCTCAGAATTTTCTAAAAGCTTGTAGACCTGATGCCTCATGTCTTTCTTTTCCTGGTTGGATTTAATTTGTTGTATGCTTTCTGGAGTTCCCCAGTGAACTATACATACATAAATAACTACATATATATATGTCCTTATTTGACTATGCTGATATTTATGCTTGTTTACAATATGCTGTGTATTTATTAGTGCCAAATATTTTTTAGGTTAAATGGTAAACATTCTTTCACTAATGCCATCATATTAATTCTAAGTCTTTAGTTATAGTATTCTTAGGTTTCTATGTTTCTTTAACAATGTCCATATAACACTATTCCTTGAATCCAATTCTCTTCCTGTATCATGAGTTGTGAACCATGAAACTTGTGATGATAAGAAAGTAGAGTAAAGTGATAAGACAAAATGACATAGTGTAGAGTCTTGTTCACATGATAATTGCCTGAAAAGAGGGGATGAAGTGCAGTTAAACCTATCTCAAGGTCATGATCAAAATCAAAAGCTCACTGTTCCAACCACCTACAATGTTTGAATGTTGAAAGATTAAATGTATCATTACATAGTGAGGGGATGTGGAGATGGAATCAAGGATGAATTTCTACAACAAAACAGTGAAACAGAAAGCTCTAAATGCATAGGCAAATAAGAGTATATGTTTCAATAAGTGAGTAGGTAATGCATGCATAAGTTGTATGCATGTGCACATTTTAATATATACTGAAACTACATTTGGATAAATTAGGAAAAACCAACACTTATATGAAAAGAAAGGGAGGAAAGGCGGTATTTTGCTTTTTGTGTGTGTGAAGTCACGCTATGAATGTTCAAATTCTTTGTTGTGGTTTATTTTACCTATACTAGAGAATAAGATGGTGGAGATCCAGCTTAGTTCATTTATGACCTGGTTTGGGCTTATTTGAGACCCATTTGATTAATCTCTAATAAGACCCAATAAGCATATAATCTAAAAACAAAAGAATTTATCATCATCCTCTGGATTCTTACCGTCTCAATAAGAAATAGGAAGTTCTGGCATCTAAAGACTTTTGAACCATTTTCACAAACCAACTTCCATGCTATATCACTTAAAACCATCTCTCGGGTTAAAAAAAAGAAATAGGAAAAAGAAAACTTTCATCCGCAAGTTAAAATGTCACGTAAACAACTTTTCTTATCTTAACATAAAAATCTATATGGTTACTAAGGTTGCATATTTGGCATAATAAAGTTATTAGAGTTCTACCACAAAAAAGGAGAATAAAGTTATTAGAGTTGATAAATTTAACAAAAACATGAGAGAGTGAAAAAAAAAATTAGGTAAGAAAGAAAATGTCATTCACACAAAGAGACATAAAGAAGTTCGGCTCAACAAATTGCTATCTTATGTCCTCTCTGCAAGATTTTTTAGACTTAATTATTAAAAACTCTAGTAACACACACTTTAGACATTGAAGTGATGGCTCCTCTTCTATGCACACATTCGCGCATACTACACGTGTCAAAGCACATGTTAATTGGCGCACACTTTGTCAGGGGGGCTAGCTGGATTGGTCTCATATTAAATTTATTTGATTTGATTCATATTATTAACCCAAGTTGGTAGATTTTTGAATCAACCGAAAGATCCAATTTGATTTGTCAGGTCAAACTGGAAGCTCTTAAAAGTTAAAACTCTAGGTCCATTGGTCTTTAAAAGGGTCCCAAATAGGGCTGTTAAAACCCCTTTTCTCATATGAGGAAAGCAATACAAATGGGGTTTTGACTCCAAGCCGGATTATAAGAAAACCCCATGTACCTATGAAATGTAAGATGGGGTATAAATAAGCCATTCGGAGGCACGGACGGCTTGGCAACCTGCATGGACAAATTATATGGATTGCTTCTAGACAAAGTATAAGAATTTTTTTTAGTACAAACTCTTCCTTCTAGACATTAGATCCTTGATTCGAACTTAATTCAATAGGACACTATTATATCGCTTGCTTTTTAAATTTTTTTTCTTCAGTTTAGTGATTAGTATTGCACTTCTTACTTTAATGTAATTCATTTATATGTATGTGTGAATTTGGTTTAATATTACACTTGTTCACTTGTAATATTTTGCTTTAATTTTCCTTTCATATTTATGTGGTTTTTATATTTTATCTATGCATGTATAGCAATTTATCATTGCACACACCTCACGAGAGCGTGTTAAGCCCGTGTCAATAAATTTGCCCATTCAAGACTTTGAGATTGATGTGCACGAGTCTTATTTTCAATGATGAGACGTGTATACTAACTCAAAGTTTGAATTGTCCTGTTTTGGACAGTCTGTGAATGTTTGATCGCATTTAGGTGTTGTTTTACTTATGTGTTTGTATAGTTGTTGAAAATTTTAGTTGCATCTTCTCACTCCTCTCTGGTATACCTTTATTATGACGACCCAACCAACAAACTGGGCCAACAAAAAAATCTTATACATGTTTGGTTTTTATATTTATCTATGCATGTATAGCAATTTATCATTGCACACACCTCATGAGAGCGTGTTAAGCCCGTGTCAATAAATTTTCTCGTTCAAGACTTTAGGATTGATGTGCACGAGTCTATTTCAATGATGAGAACGTGTATATCTAACTCAAAGTTGAATTGTCCTGTTTTGGACAGTCTGTGAATGTTTGATCGCCATTTAGGTGGTTTTTTACTTATGTGTTGTATAGTTGTTGAAAAATTGTAGTTGCATCTTCTCACTCCTCTCTGGTATACCTTTATTATGACGACCCAACCAACAAACTGGGCCAACAAAAAATTCTTATACATGTTTGGTTTTTATATTTATCTATGCATGTATAGCAATTATCATTGCACACACCTCATGAGAGCGTGTTAAGCCGTGTCAATAAATTTTCTCGTTCAAGACTTTAGGATTGATGTGCACGAGTCTTATTTTCAATGATGAGACGTGTATATCTAACTCAAAGTCTTGAATTGTCCTGTTTTGGATAGTCTGTGAATGTTTGATCGCGTTAGGTGGTTTTTTACTATATGTGTTTGTATAGTTGTTGAAAATTTTAGTTGCGTCTCTCACTCCTCTTTGGTAGACCTTTATTATGACGACCCAACCAACAAACTAGCCCAACAACCGTGTTAGTTGGTAGACTTCCCAAGAAGGTCACCCATCCTGGGACTACTCCCAATTGAGCACGCTTAACTTCAGAGTTCTTTTCCTGCTCGAGCTCTGAAAAAGACTAGTCCGAGTTGTTGGTAGTCTACTGATTTAGTCTATTTAACATATTCTTATATGGGGTGTTACAGTCTACCCCACTTATATAAGCGACGCCCTCGTCGCTGCACACACATATAGCACACAGTCAAACCCCAGGCAGACAGGATTCTAGAGGTGCCGCTACGTAGCACTTTGCACCATTATGGCCTCAAGAAGTGGCTCCCATAGCATAACACTTTGCCCTGTGTGGCACTTAGTTCCTGCACTTCCGGCTGGGCAAGTCTCTAATACCATTTGTGACGACCCAACCAATAAACTGGCCCAACAACCATGTTAGTTGGTAGACTTCCCAAGAAGGTCACCCATCCTGGGACTACTCCCAACTGAACATGCTTAACTTCAGAGTTCTTTTCCTGATCGGCTCTGAAATGACTAGTCGAGTTGTTGGTAATCTACTGATTTAGTCTATTAACATATTCTTATATGGGGTGTTACAGTTGTAACGTCCCGACGCAGAATATCAGAGTGGTAATACAGTTAAATAAATAGTATAGAGCGAGAAATAACATCAAACATTGCACAAATTGGAATAACACCAAATAAAATCCAACTTCATTAATAATTCCTCAAACTAACTATTACATCACTATTTCAGAGCCATAACTAGGGCCAGAGTACTTTATTCAAATCCAAACTATTACAAACTGACTAACTGCAACTTTTTTTTTTAAAGAACCTGGTCTTCAGAAAACTCAACTAGGAGAGTGCACCCTTCCCACAGGGGACGAATGAAACCACTCCACCAGCGAGGTGATCTGGGCTGAAATCATATAATGAAGAAACAATTACAAAAGAGGGACAAATCCCCGTCAAACCAGTCTAATATTTAAAAGACCAGATCTGTCAATAAGCAAAGGCCCCTTACAAGAAGTAGGAAGACTATGAAACCCCCAAAAAACCTCATTACTCATAGAAGAAGTAGCATGCTTTGCAAGCTGATCAGCCACTTGGTTAGCCTCCCGGTAAACATGGGAAAGGATTCGCATATCATGTTGCAACCAGTTCTTAATCGCCCTCCACCAAACATAAGCTTGACAAGCAATGCAGGAACCATGCTGAAGCGATCTAACCAAAGTTAAGGAGTCTGAATAAATAACTGATAATCTGATTCCCATGGTATGAGCCAGGCGAATGCCATCATAAAGGGCGCGAGTTTTTGCAATGAAGCTATTACCCTCCTCATATATGTGAGCAAAACCAACCAGAATCTTGCCATGCTTGTCCTTGATACATCCACCAAATAACTGACTAACTACAACTAACTAGCTACTAAAAGCATTAGTTGACGTAAAGACAGGTTACTCCTGCTCCTCCTCATTCCCTCCTCATGAGTGTGGTAGTCTCCATCAGACTCACTTGAACACATGAAATAAATAGTGCAGGATGAGCGATAATGCCTAGTAGGACTAATATCTCTATAAATAAGCAAGTTTAAGTGATTAATATCTTGTAAAGCAGGCTAACAAGAGAGAACGACCAAGTATAGTCAAAAGATAAATGTCGCATGATAACGAGGAACAATAACACTTTTCATGAGAGTATAGCACAACAAGCATGCTAACAGATTGGCCATATAACGAAATAGCATGTAACTTTTGCACAAAGGTGCACTAATAGAGATAGCACTTTTGGTCGAGCTTCTTGTCAACCAAGAGAACATAGTATATTGATTGATTGTCATAGATTAAATCTAGATAGTATGGCACTTGGATGTAATGCCGACATCCTGATCATTGAACTCCCGCGGGCAAATGGCACCTTTCGGGCGCACCTCTCAGGACCAGATCAGGGCCCTATTGCCTGACATTAGTTATGTTTATTATCTTAGATAATCAATGTATGGCCAAATGTGACGGACCAGGGTATTTATGCCAATTAAGGCTCCATATCCAGATCTGCCTCCCGCGAACGGACCTAAGTCTCGCAAGGGATAGCTCACATGTGTCCAGTAAGAATATAAAAGACAACTACACAATATAAGACACAAGAAAGTACAAGTGCTCATACCTGCATACAACAATTTACAACTCGTGTCCATTACATTAGTTACATGTCCAATTAAGAAGGTACAACTACCTGGGGCATACCCCGAGGGAGTACGAGCTCACATAACACTAACTACTACACTACTGCTGGTGGTACAAGTCTGTCACAACCTCTCCACAAGCCGAACAACGGTAAGCCTGAAAAGAACTATAGGGGAGTGAGCCTCAACAAGTCACATGCTCAGTAGGGGATACCCAAAACAACACCGTAACCACGGACACCTTAACCCTAAAGGGTCTCACTGGAAACACAATAGCTAAACCATTTCATGCTCACAACAGCTGAATTAAACTGCAATTAAATATAAACACATTAACTAATCACATCCTCAGAAGAAGTAAGAGGCAACAACAGGACTAGCTCCACACCACTAGTCCACTCAACAACAGTAACGCCTAGGCCTCAAGCCTCAGTGGCAAGCCACAGTCACAACCAATCATTTAAGCTATAAGCCATACAAGCAAACCACTACCTAGGCTATAAGCTTCACAGGCGAGTCTCAAGTACGTGGGTAACAGGACTGCTAACCAAAGTTGGCCCTTTATACCCCAAACCACAATATGTCGGAAGCCACACACCGAATGGAAGGGTTGGCTGCAACGGCCAATCCATCACACATGAAAACTATATACGGAAGCTTACCCGGGGAAGGGTAAAGCACATTGAGTGGAAGGTCACACACATGACCTCCATGAAACATAGTTCCACGTCAACACCAGAAAAGACTGGTATACGACGTACCACCACAAACCATTACCCACACGGGGTACAGGTACCTACTACCACAAGATACCAGCACGGAACCCGCAAGTAAACCAGTGCCGTAATAGGGCACACCATAGCGAGCTAAACCACATTTGGTGAGTCAACACTCATCAACCATAACCAAAAACTGTGCCACCACTCGGGCACACAACAAGCCACAACCGCAGCTCACAAACCACAGCTAGTGGCAAAGCACGAGTTGGAAAGGAACGATGCCACCACACAGGAACGGACTACTGGCTGATCAGGTCAGTATCCAACCCGGACAACACAACACAAGAACAACCTCTCAGTCTCGCAGTCACGGACGAAAGGTCCAACTGCCGCTCCATGAGAACAAGTCAAACAACTGTGGAGACCAACCAACACCACACCTGCAAACACAAGTTGCAGGTCCATGCCTGGCACCTCTAGGGTCTCTGGTGGAGCACCCTAAAGTGAGACACTGGAAAACAAGACTAGCTGGGGACCAGTGTTGACTACTGGTGTCCGTACCCCCAACTACGAGCGCGCTACAAGCGACTAAAAACAAGCTCTGGGAAGTCGCTGTCTCACTGTCGTCTTTCCCTCAGCCGGACGTACAACTCAACTCAGGAGTGAGGGTGTCCAGGAAGACGACACAGACTCGACGGTACAACACAAGTATCGGGACAAACCCGAGCACAACAAACACACGTGCCTGGCTCACAAAGAACCTGGGGTACCCGACTAGAGAGGCATTCCGGAATAGGCGCCAGACACACCACACACGGCTGCACAATTAATGTATAATCTCTATTGCAAACCACGGTGCAAATATGAGGAATAGCTTGACTTGGTCACTCCGTGACCCACAAGCTAACCTACACAGATACTCACACATAAATCACCTTAACCATTCATACTTGGCCCATCATTGGTCATTTCATGACCTCCATAGCCTCAATAAACTCAACACTCAACATCATAAACTAATACACACTTCACTATCTAAATCACCTTAATAACTTATTAACAATGTTAGAAACCTAAGGCTAGGTTCACACTGGAACCTTACTGCCCAATTATCACAACGTACTACAAAAGTCACACCACAATCGAGTGTGCACCATTCACACTCCATGCTACGCCACGTACTGCCACCATGACTAAGTAAACCACATGTTAATAACACAGTGACATGCTCAAAGAGTGGTATAGGTGCCAATGCAACACTTACTAAAGCCATACACCTCAAATATCAATAATCAAATAATCAAATCATTAAAAACATGCATAACCAGACTTCTTTGCTGAGGTCGCGACATGGGGCATGTGTCGCCTTCAGAACGCAACGCCCCGACCTATCGCAATGGGAAACCCTATCGCGACGGGTCGGCCTATCGCGACATTGTCGCAATGGCAAGGTCTGTCGCCTTTACAGGCGCAAACCCTAATCCGGGAGAAACTCCACGGATCACCATTCCAAACTATTCAAAACACGATTAATTCTCATTTTACATGCTTTAATGGATAACCTAGCATGGTATCTAATGTTCTTTAAGCTTTAAACGAATCAAATCAACACCACGAGCAATCCACACAATCAAACGAGGTAGAAACACCCTACCTTCATGAAGAACGCGAAGACAGGAGATCCCTCGGCGTTTCTCTCGCTCCACACGACGTCCTCGCAGTGAGAACGCACCGAGAACTCCACCAGGACCTCGAATCGCCAAGAAACTCGCGCAGCAGCCTCCCCCGGCCGAGCTGGCTTCTCAAAGCTCTGTTCGGCTGGGGTTCCTTAAAAATGCACATCAGTTGAGAACGCGACGCATCCCTACGTCGCTACCTGAACGCGGCATAGGCGACCGTCGCCTTCTCAACCGACGTCAGCAGGTCACCCAGCGCATGACACTTGGCGCGCATGCAGACGTCGCCGCTCAACAGCGGTAACAAGAATGCGACCACAGGGCTGTCGCATTCAGAACGCGACGCACACCCCTGTCGCGTTCACATGCAGAAAACCTGGTGAGCGCTTTGGGCCCAATCTGATGGCCCACCAAGCCTCACAATGCGCGAACACCTGAAACTCAAAATCATAGGCCACACATCGGCTACCAAACTACTAAACATTGATCCACGATGATCCAAAAAATGCACGACGTTACATTACTATCACCTAAAAAGAACTGTCGTCCTCGACAATCAACACAAACCACAAAAAACCTACTATCACCTAAAAAGAAATAAAATCGTATACAAAAAAAGAAGGATATTCTTTCTCTGCATCGGCCTTTCAATCATCTGCGCTAACTGACTATCTATCCATTTCATTCTTGCTTTGCTCTTTTCTTTTCTTTCAATTCATTTCACAATTACTCTGCTCTGTCGATTCCATTAGCTTTCCTTACCTTTCAATTGTGGCGATTCTACCTTGCCAATGGCACTTTATCTCCTTGGACTGTACCTACTTTCACATTTTCTGGGTGTGTTTGCAACATTCTTTCTGGGCCATTTTTTCTGCTCAAATTCTTCATTTTATTCCACTACCTTTGGAGTTCTTTCGTGCTAAACCTTGCTTAAATCTCGAGTTCTTAATGCCATTCCATTACTCACTTATCATTGCTAGCCATTATTCTGCTTTATCTGCATTCACATACTTAACTGTCTGATATGTGAGTTGCGGTCCCACCACAATTCCGCTGCGCCACTCTGATTATACAAATACTTGACAAAATATTTTCATAATTCTGCTTCCATTACTATCACAATTGCTACGCACTTTCACTATTATTCCGATTCTGGTTAATTTCAATACAGATTGCTTTACTTGCTCAATCAATATTGGAAAACAATATCAAAATTTCCAAACTACTTTCTTCAATACTTCAATTCTAATCATGTCACACCTTTTTAAAAAAAATCCGAATTCTACCATACCATTGCATTCTTATTTCAAGAAAATTACGCTGTTTAGCTGACTTTACACTATTATCTTTATTTCAATCGGATCAGATGGCACCTTAAATCGTTCACTGTTTATCTGATTGCAGTTTTTTCTTTCTATACCTGACCGTTTCAATTCCATTCAGCCATGCTCAAATCTGCACGTTATTCCTTAACTGTCCTGCTTTTTATTCTTATATCAAATTTTAAAATACTGCCTCGAGAAAACACTTCTACTTAAATTAATCCACTTCTGAGTGCTGCCATAACTCTTACTGATCACTTCCTCAGTCTTTTAGTTACATATGTTCCACAATCTATTATACTCTTTCTTTCCAAATTAATAATCTGCCAACTGTGCCCTTTTTTTTTTGCCATGTATTCTTCTACCATTCATACAACAGTTCATACAAACACTCTTCATTAACGACTGCCAAAGCTATAATTTGAAGTCAATCTCTTAAATATCGTAACTAGCTCTGCCTGATTTCTATCTTACTCTGAACATTCTTAATCTTAGCTTCAATCTTTTTCAAACATAAACTTTACCTTTTCTCGCTCAAACATAATCAATTGCTAATCAACAATAACCTTATCTGTAACACCGTATTCCTTAATGAACCAATCTATGCAATTCTCATAAACTGTTACTTCCCAAACTAATATCTTTCTTACGGAGTTGTCAGAAAAGTCCACTATGCACTGATCTTCTTTTACCCTTTCTTTGCTTAACTGACCACCTCTGCTCAGACCTCTAATTATCAAAACACCCTTATCCTCATCGGACGATCATAATTCTTTGCTCTTCTATTTACCCACACTTCATTTGAAGTCAACCTATCTCACTTAAACATTCTCAACTTGCCAGAGCACTAATCACATTATTATCAAGCTATCTCAATTCTTACTAACACAAATCAAAACAATACCTCTGCCAAGGCCCTTATCTGCAACTTATCACACACACACTATTCTTTACTAGAACATTCTGCTGATCTATCGCAGTAACACCCTTACCTGTCTCTGTTAACTGTACTCTACTAACATATATCAGGCATATCCCTCTCAGGGCACTACTTTACCTTTCTCCTCTAATCTCTGCAACTAACAACCTTTAAATACTATACTCTAACTACATTAGTGCCAGGGTGCTACCACACAACTTATGCCACTATCCACGCTGTGGCTCAACAACTGCTCACACTGCCAATTTAACAAACAGAAACACACGGTTTACGTGCCAAAAGCTCACGTAAAAACTACTTTATATCACACAAAACCACAGACTTACTACCAGCAGTGGACATTAATCCATGTATTGGGACACTATAACTTCAATGCCTTTTCATATTCTAACTAGACCATGCTCTGATGCCAACTGTGACGGACTAGGGTATTTATGACCATTAAGGCTCCATATCTAGATCCGCCTCCCGCGAACGGACCGAAGTCTCACAAGGGATAGCTCACACAAGTGTCCAGTAAGAATATAAAAGACAACTACACAGTATAAGACACAAGAAAGTACATGTGCTCATACTTGCATATAACAATTTACAACTGTCCCACTACATTAATTACATGTCCAATTAAAAAGGTACAACTACCTGGGGCATATCCCGAGGGAGCACGAGCTCACACAACACTAAGTACTACACTACTGCTGGTGGTACAAGTCTGTCACAACCTCTCCACAAGCCAAACCAACGGAAGCCCTGAAAAGAACTGTAGGGGAGTGAGTAGCAAGTCACAGGCTTAGTAGGGCTACCCAAAACAACACCGTAACCACAGACACCTCAACCCCAAAGGGTCTCACTGGCAACACCAATAGCCAAACCATTTCATGCTCAAACAGCTGAATTTAAACTGCAATTAAATATAAACACATTAACTAATCATAATCTCGGAAAGTAAGAGGGAACAACAGGACTAGCTCCACACCACTAGTCCATCAACAACAGTAACGCCTAGGCCTCAAGCCTCACAGGCAAGCCACAGTCACAACTAATCATTTAAGCTATAAGCCGTACAAGCAAACCACTGCCTAGGCTATAAGCTTCACAGGCGAGTCTCAAGTATGTGGGTAACAGGACTGCTAACCAAAAGCTGGCCCTTTATACCCCAAACCACAATATGTCTGAAGCCACACACAGAATGGTAGGGTTGGCTGCAACGGCCAATCCATCACACACGAAAACTATATACGGAAGCTTACCGGGGAAGGGTAAAGCACATTGAGTGGAAGGTCACACCATACGACCTCCACGAACATAGTTCCACGTCAACACCAGAAAAGACTGGTATACGACGTACCACCACAAACATTACCACACGGGGTACAGGTACCTACTACCACAAGGTACCAGCACGGAAACCGCAAGTAAACCAGTGCCGTAACAGGGCACACCATAGCGAGCTAAACCACATTTGGTGAGTCAACACTCATCAACCATAACCAAAAACTGTGCCACCACTCGGGCACACCACAAGCCACAACCGCAGTCACAACTGTGCCAACACTAGGGCACACCTCGAATGGGTCAAACCTCGACTACGAGTCACAAACTCACAAACCACAGCCAGTGGCAAAGCACGAGTCGGAAAGGAACGACGCCACCACACGGGAACAGACTACTGGCTGATTAGGCCAGTATCCAACCCGGACAACACAACACAAGAACAACCTCTCAGTCTCACAGTCACGGACGAAAGGTCCAACTGCCGCTCCACGAGAACAAGTCAAACAACTGTGGAGACCAACCAACACCACACCTACAGATACACAGTTGCAGGTCCATGCCTGGTACCTCTAGGGTCTCTGGCCGGAGCACCCTAAAGTGAGGCACTGGAAAATAGGACTAGCTGGGGACCAGTGTCGACTACTGGTGTCCGTACCCCAACTACGAGCGCGCTACAAGCGACTAAAAACAAGCTCTGAGAAGTCGCTGTCTCACTGCCGTCTTTCCCTCAGCCCGACATACAACTCAACTCAGGAGTGAGGGTGTCTAGGAAGACGACACATACCTCGATGGTACAACACAAGTACCGGGACAAACCCCGAGCACAACAAACACACGTGCCTGGCTCACAAAGAACCTGGGTACCCGACTAGAGAGGCATTCCGGAATAGGCGCCAGACCACCACACACGGCTAGCACAACTAATGTATAATCTCTATTGCAAACTACGGTGCAAATATGAGGAATAGCTTGACTTGGTCACTCCGTGACCCACAAGCTAACCTACACAGATACTCACACATAAATCACCTTAACCATTCATACCTGGCCCATCATTTGTCATTTCATGACCTCCATAGCCTCAATAAACTAAACACTCAACCATCATAAACTAAATACACACTTCACTATCTAAATCACCTTAATAACTTATTAACAATGTTAGAAACCTGAGGCTAGGTTCACACTGGAACCTCACTGCCCAATTATCACAATGCACTACAAAAGTCACACCACAATCGAGTGTGCACCATGCACACTCCCATGCTATGCCACGTACTGCCACCATGACTAAGTAACCACATGTTAATAACATGGGGACACGCTCAAAGAGCACTATAGGTGCCAATGCACCACTTACTAAAGCCATACACCTCAAATATCAATAATCAAATAATCAAATCATTAAAAGTATGCATAACCAGACTTCTCTGCTGAGGTCGCGACATGGGGCTGTGTCGCCTTCAGAACGCGACGCCCCGACCTGTCGCAATGGGAAACCCTATCGCGACGGGTCGGCCTATCGCGACCTTGTCGCGATGGCAAGGTCTGTCGCCTTCACAGGCGCAAACCCTAATCCGGGAGAAACTCCATGGATCACCATTCCAAACCATTCAAAACACGATTAATTCTCATTTTACATGCTTTAATGGATACCCTATCATGGTATCTAATGTTCTTTAAGCTTTAACGAATCAAATCAACACCACGAGCAATCCACACAATCAAATGAGGTAGAAACACCCTACCTTCGCGAAGAACGTGAAGATCGGAGATCCCTCGGCATTCTCCTGCTCCACACGATGTCCTCGCGACGAGAACGCGCCGAGAACTCCACCAGGACCTCGAATCGCCAAGAAACCCACGCAGCAGCCTCCCCCGGCCGAGCTGAGCTTCTCAAAGCTCTGTTCGACTGGGGTTCCTTAAAAATGCACAGTAGTTGAAAATGCCATGCAGCCCTACGTCGCTACCTGAACGCGACATAGGCGACCGTCACCTTCTCAAGCCCGACATCAGCAGGTCACCCAGCGCACGACACTTGGCGCGCTTGCAGACGTCACAGCTCAACAGCGGTAACAAGAACGCGACCACCAGGGCTGTCGCGTTCGCGTTCACAGGTAGAAAACCTGTGAGTGCTTTGGGCCCAATCTGACGGTCCACCAAGCCTCACAACGCGCGAAACACCTGAAACTCAAACTCATGGGCCACACATCGGCTACCAAACCTACTAAACACGGATCCACGATGATCCGAAAAATGCGCGACGTTACACCAAATATATAGTACCAAGAATAGATGAGAGTAATTGACAAATAGATGAGAGTATAGAGAGAACATGAATAGATGAGAGAGTAGAGCTAGTAGATGAGAATGGGGTCATATTCATAAAACAACGCTAAACAGTTGATAATAACAGTTGCAACAGCACACACTATCATGTGCTAGCAGTCTGGTGGAAGTCACAACCGTCCTATAGCTATGCTACGAACACAGGCCAGAGGTCCGGCATGATATCAAGGTAAGAGAGAACAAACTAAGGCTGTTGGATCATGCTGATCCCTAAGGGTACAATAGGTTTTGATGGTGCAACTCGCTCGTTGGCAATAGACATCCACCAAAGCCAAGGAGAGTTACAGAGGCCTTGACAAAGATTCTTGGTCCAGTCAGGAGTATTCCCAATGGAGAGGTCGTCCAAGCCAAGATAGAAGTGTGTAAGGAACCAATTTATCTGTCATGCCTTGAGTGCTCGAAGGCAGAGGGAAGCGATAGCGGTATACAAAACGTGCGAATAAAACGAAGACAAGTTCATTAAAATATAGGGAAGTTATATGAATTTGCACTTAATTATAGATATCAGATATATTATGAGTAAATTTGGTATGGTTTCATGGCAAACATTTATGTATAGTATGTGCAAGTGTAAGATAATCATGATAGCAAGAGATAGTTGTGCACATGGCTTTTATTTAATGAAAAATCATGATATATTACCCATTATTATTAAATAGGTCGTTACTATTCATAACAGCACAATTGAAGGGTTAAATAGTGATTAAATGGCATGATTAATAAGGGTTTGCATGGAAATTAGGGTTCTGGTTGCAACAGTTAGGTCACGAGGTCGGCTGGCGTCGCGTTAAGGTCGCGACAGGGCTAGCCGACGCGTTCTGGTTCCAGCCGAGATGCCGACGCGACGACGAGGTGCTCGTAGCGACATGTCGGGGCGACGCGTTCAGGTCGGGCTGACCAGACGAGGAGATCGCGACTCAGGTCAGCATTGCGTTAAGGATGCGACGTGGGTCCTTGTCGCGACCTGGTTGAGAATGCGACCTATCGGATCGTCGCGTTCTCAGAACCTCGGCCCGAGCTCTGGCAGATGGCACATGTCACCTTGGGTTGCGGTCTATGCAACCAAGGCTTGACACAGTATACTTTAGAAATCAAGAACAAATCGTATACATAGCGAAAAATCATGAAATCAGTTTTAAATGAAACTAGACATGCAGAGTAAGGAATAGTTAATTAGAGAATAGACATGGTATAGACATGCTATGATTAGGTTACATCTCGGTGACCTAAAAACATACACAGTGATGGAATCCAATTTAATTCGAAGTTGTTACATGATAAAAATTGGGAAAAATAGGATCATTCGGACCCTAACATCATGGAGCATGTTTGATAAAAATTGTAAGGCACGAGATCAAGTTTATGCATGGATTGAAGGCAAACATGTTGGTTCGGGTACATGTTCATGACAGGAATTGGAGCATGAAATACTCCCAAATGGCACAGTAAAAATTAGGGAAAATATGGGACTTTGCAAGAGGGGATCATGGTCTACTTAGGGTCGAAGTTAATTAGGTTTTGCTTGAGAGATTGCCTACCTTTAACGCTTTGAAAATCCTAGGGCAAGAGAGGTTGAAGAAGACGAATCCCCTTGGTCATAGCCTTCTCCACCTTGCTCTCCACGTCCAAAACCCTCTCCTCCTCGTTCTCCAAGCTCCAGAGGGTCAATAGGGTTGGCTAGAGATGAAATGGAGGGTTATTTATATGATTAAAGTCTCCTACTTGCTTAAAACTCTTCCCTCTCATCTAGCTACAAAATTCCCATATTTATCTCCCTTTTTCCCAGCATTTATCCACCTATTTGGCTTGGGGAGAGTCCCAATTTCGTGGCTAAGAGATTAGGGTAGGTCTAGGACTCTTTTTAAAGATAATTATGAGTTAATATAATGGTTATCTTAACCCTTCCCATTTATAATAATTAAGGTACGAATTTAGCATTAAATATCTCTCATCCAAGTTGGACTCTTTCCTTTTAGGCTCATTAACTCATGTATGGACCATTAGTGTAACCCATTCCTAATTGGCTTAATGAGTTTTAATTTAATCCCATTTCATTCTAATTTAATGTATTTATAAATGTTTTAAATTTTTAGAGTTGCTACATTTATTGATTTTGAAAATTTTCTTAGCCCTTAGAAATAAGTGTTTAAGAAAATTTCTTAATCAATAAATATTTTTGGTATATCGGAGAGGTGTGGGGAGATGCTGTTGAAATTTTCAGCAAAATGTACAAACATATAGTAAATGACCATCTGAGTGCGATCAAATATTCATGGGTGGGTAAAAAGTGATAATCTAAATAATATGTCCTACCTATTCATTTTGACTTACTCGAACGATGTGAGGGTGGGTTGGGTTTTAACTCAACAAATGGCCAACAAAGGATTTTATGGTGAATCTCTTAAGTTGTTATACAATTTTTAGTGATGCTCGTGAGATGACATTTAATCTGTGTAGGAAAAATGTCGTATGAGAATCGGTCATGGATGTACCGTGGAATAGTTAATGGAGTTGTGACAGAGGAGTTTAAAGACGGAGTTGAGAGTTTCATTCAGTTTGCATTGAGGAATTCATCAGTAGCAGTTGATCCGATGGGTAACATCTGATGTCCCTATTCGGCTTGTAAGAACAGAAAGTGGATATCGACATGGGATGTGTAGCATCATTTGTATACAAGAGGATTTGTTGCCCATTATGAGTTATGGTCATCTCATGGTGAGTTTAATATCCAGTCGTATGAAATAGCCAACTTTGCCCCCACAAGTACTTACATAGACATGGTTGTCGATGCTGCTGGTCTAGAGTTCAATATTCACGATGACCAATACAATGAAGAAGTGCCAAATAATACAGCTAAGAGATTTTATCAGTTACTTGGAGATGTTGATGAGCCATTATGGGATGGTTGTGAGAAGCATACATGGTTGTCTGCAGTGTCGCAACTACTGAATTTGAAGTCTGAATTTCATATGAGCGAGAGTTGTTTTTATTGACTTCTCTTACTCATCAAGAGTATGCTTCCTCAATAAGAGAGGTTCTCCGATGATTTTTACTGTGCGAAGAAGATGGTGAATGATCTGGGGCTTGGATTTATGAAAATTGATGCATGTCCTAATCATTGTATATTGTACTACAAAGATGATACAGATAAGACATCATGTTGTATTTGTAAGCATGATAGATTCAAGCCTAAGAGAGGAGACAAGTCAAAGCAGAAGGATGTTCCATATAAGTCACTGTGGTACTTTCCGATCACACCCAGATTGCAGCGGTTGTTCATATCCCCAAAGACAGCTGGACATATGACTTGGCATGCGGAAAGAATCCGTCGTGATGATGGTGAAATTAGTCATCCTGCCGATGGCGAAGCTTGGGCTCATTTTAGCCGTACTCATCCTTCCTTCTCAAGGGATCCACGCAACGTGCGGCTGGGTTTATGCACGGACGGCTTCCCATTCGGAGGCATGGTGGCATCTTACTCATGTTGGCCAGTATTTTTAACACCGTACAACCTTTCGCAAGGCATGTGCATGAAGCGTGAGAATCTCTTCCTTTCATTGCTGATTCCTGGTCCAAAAAGTATAGGAAAAAATTTAGACATATATCTTGGACCATTGATTGATGAGCTGAAATTGTTATGGTCAGATGGGGTTCTCACTTATGATGCATCTAGAAAACAGAAGTTCAATTTGAAGGCTGCATTAATGTGGACAATAAGTGACTTTCCAATGTACGACATGTTATCTGGCTGGAGCACACATGGGAGGTTGGCATGACCTTATTGTATAGAGGATTCATAATCATTCGTGTTGAAATCAGGGGGAAAAGCTTGTTGGTTTGATTGTCATCTTCATTTCTACCAAGTGACCATCCTTTCCGAAAGCAGATGGATTCATTTATAAAAAATATAATTGAATTGGATGAGGTAGATATAGAACGGGTGTCTGGTGGAAACATGGCGAGACGAGTCCAGAACTTACTGACTGTATCACAACTGACTGGTAGTACCCGACAAATCCTAGGGTTTGGGAAGGATCACAATTGGGTGAAGTAAAGTATCTTTTGGGAATTGCCTTATTGGTCAACACTTTTGATACGACATAACCTAGACGTCATGCATATAGAGAAGATTGTTTTTGATAATGTGTTCAACACAATTATGGACATCAAAGGCAAAATGAAGGATAACGTCAAGGCACAAATGGATTTGAAAGTACTTTGCAGACGTCTAGAATTAGAACTGCAGCATGTTAGAGGAAAAGTGGTTCAACCTAAAGCTTCATACGTGCTTGGGGCCAGACAGATTAAGGAAATGTGTCAATGGTTGAAGCAATTGAGATTTCTAGAGGGATATGTCTCGAATATTTCCCGTTGTGTAAATGTCAATGAGGGGAAAATATACGGAATGAAGAGTCATGACAGTCATGTTTTCATGCAAAGATTGATTCCAATTGCTTTTCGTGAGTTGTTGCCGAAGCAGATATGGGGAGCAATGACTGAGCTGAGTCAATTCTTCAGAATTTTATATGCATCAGAACTCATACTTCATGACTTCCAAAATATCAAGCAAAATATAGTACAAATAGTTTGTAAATTAGACAAGATATTTCCTCCAACATTCTTCGATTCAATGGAGCACCTGATCATCCATTTGCCATATGAGGCTAGAGTCGGAGGACCAGTACAATTTCGATGGATGTATCCATTTGAGAAGTATATTCCTATGTCTCAATTTATTCACATTACGAAGATCTTTTATATTTCATATGTATTCATTTGAATTGTTGTTGTAGGCACATGCACAATCTAAGATGAAGGTTCGCAACAAAGCACAAGTTGAGGGCTTCATTACCCAGGCATACCTTATTGAAGAGATATCAAACTTTTGTTCGATGTACTTTGACACAGAAATACGAACTCAATGCACTCAACCTCCACATAATGATGATGGTGGAGATTCTAATGTGTCTGACCGACTCTCTATATTCAAGTGTCCCAAACGAGTGTTCGGATATTCTTCTACTCGCGCACTCGAAGACAGAGAGTTGGTAGTTGCGGAGATCTACATCTTCATGAATTACACAAAACTAGACCCTTACATTGAGTAAGCCCTCAACGCTAATGTCTTTATGCATGTACCTCATTTGTTTGCAAATCGCAAACTTAGAGGTTGTGTTGCATTTTCATTGCAGAGAGTTTGACTCAGTCGTACTACAACGGAATCCACGTCTGACTGACGTGTAGGTTGAAAAGAAATGGGAGAAGTCTTTTGCTACTTGGTTAAGATATCGAGTAAGTGTCTAAATATTTTGATGCATGTGTTATGTTCTTATGCATAAGTTGTTGTGTCCCTAGTTTTGATGATGTCATAAATAAAGTAAAATGTCACAAATATCTAACACAAATCTTTTGTATCACAGGAAATTCTCTTGTATGTGTTGACACTGGTTGCTTAATATGTCAACACACATGTAATAGTGAGTGAGTTACAGAAGTTCGATAATGCATATAGGTCGACTCTATACAAAGGATAGGTCGACGCTTGATGGATTTCCAGTAGCGCAGAAATTCTAAGTATCCCATTAAATTGACACTACCTGAAGAACATGTCAACTCTAGTTGGTTTTTTGGCTAGCGCTGAAGGAAAGGATTTGCATGAGGTTGACTCCAGATGGGCATCAGGTCGACACTAATCAAAGTTCCTGTTAGCACTTAGAGAAAAATATTGCTTGAGGTCGACTCTAATTATCTGTAAGGTCGACTCTACCAGTCTACCATGTCGACTCTAGATGAAGGTTAGGTCGACTCCACCATCAGTTGAGGTCGACACTAAGATGCTACAAGGTCAACTCTACTTTATGGAGAGTCAATAAAACTGAAGTCACTTGGATGAGGTCGACTCATGGAGTCATGGAGTTGACTCTACTGAAGTATTTTCACTGTTTCAAGTCAAGCTCTCTGTGTATGCGTCGACACTATACTCAAGGTAGGTCGACTCTCTGACACTTATATTCCAGTGTTGAGAAGTATCTGCCAGCGCATAACTTTTAGGCACGTGACCCGAGACCCAATGTTTGTGTAACACCCCAAAATTTAATACCAAAATAATAATATGATATAAAAAAATTAGAAAAATTCTGATTTTCATAAAACACATAAATATCTACTAGAAACCTAATTATCTTTACTTTATAAATATTTCTACATTAGTAAAGTGACCCCGGTACTGTCTTTAGATGTGCGCACTCCGACAGGGCGCCACCAGAATTCGGCAACGAAATTGAAATCCGAAAACACCATAATTCTTAGAAAAATGTGTTGGTTTTAGAAATATAAATATCCTGAATTATTGATGCATGCATATCAAGATTAAGTCGACACAATGGCTTTCTGGGTAATTTTTGCTGGATAAAAAATTAATTCCAAAAATTAAACTAAAAGCACCATAATTTGTAAAACCTTTTAATTAGCTTATGTTTGAAATTTCAACTTGATTGGACATCATTTGAGTTCAAAAATAAAGGGCCAAAGGGTCTGGATGAATTATTACCTATTTACATAACCCATTTTCCTTGATTATATGCTTACGTTGTCTAGGCTACATAAGTTATGTTCTGTTGGAGTAAAAAGGTGACACATACCTCCATACGTGTTAGGATTTAAAACCCCACTATAAAACGTGGTTGAACAAGAGGAGTGAGGGGTTTTTACCTTAACACGTGGATTTTTACAATGATGGTTGGGGATTACGTGCCAACCATGCATCCCAAGGTTTATATAAACTCCCTTAGCTGTTCCCACGAGAGTTTTTCTCCTCTTGTGCTGCCTTGCTGCTGCTAGTTTGGCTGTTGTTGCTGTCGTTCCTGCCATTGCTCCTGCTGTAGCTGTTGCTGCTGCTTCTGCTGTAGCTCATACTATTGCTCTTGTTGTAGCTGCTACTACTACGACTCCTCCTACTGCTATTGCTGGTTTCTTGTTGAGGAGAGTAGGAGGATTTGCATTCCTCTTTGGCTAAGTAGGTTCCTTCCTACGATTCTTCTCCAATTTCTTAACTTCATGCTTGTAGTCTCTTCATCTGTATGAACCCATGTTTCTTATTTGTTCCATGCTCTATAGAAATTTCTTTTATCTTGTTCCCACCTTTTATTAGAATCTTTGAGGATAATCGTTTACCTTGGTATTATCTTTGACTTGTGTTTAGTAAGGATGTTAGAAGTGTGAACTCCTTATTCTTCTTTCACTTTGTTCATATCTTTAGTGGAAGTTCATGTCTTTAGTTATTTATTCATGTACTTGACGCGAGCTTACTTCCAGCTTCAAGGAAATATTCTCTTCTTCCATAAGTGTTCCACACTTCCACATCACTCATACTATAAAGATCACCTCTCTTTGTCTATCCTTTTCTTCATGAAGGATGTGTGAAGAAATGTACTTAGGACCCACAATTGTTGTTTTGATCATTCATGGAACAATAGAAACTCTTAGAAGAGTCTCTTAGTCGGTTTAAAACCATTCCAGACAGAAAAACCTGTGGCTGTCGACAGACAGAACCTAGCTGTCGACAGGTACCTTGCTTCCAGAACCCAAAATTCTAGAACAACCAGTAGATGTCGACAGACAGAACCCATCTGTCGACAGATGACAACCATCTGTCGACAACTACCTAAAGCCTGTCGACAGCTAAGGGCCAGATTCCAGAATCCAGTTCTGGGTGAACCAGTAGCTGTCGACAGCCACCTTATGGCTGTCGACATCCACCAGTCTGTGATTTTAACAAGAACCATTTCTTCCTCAATCAAAGTTGACACACTCTTGTATTGTCCAAACAAGTTGCCTTCCCTATTTTCTTGCATTTCAAACTATTATACCACTGAGATAAATCATTTAATCATTTTCTACATCCATCTTTGGATTATTCTTGGACATTCTAAGATATTTTGATTCTTATACCTTCTGGATATCTTTGAGCATTAACTCCTAGAACCTTGCCTCCTGTGATATTGTTTTACTCTTGATGAGTGCCCAAGTACCATGTATGTATATCAGAAATGGAAATGGGATGACATATTTTTGGGTCTTCAGACTCTCTCATGATTTAATGCCAGTGCAAATGGGGCAGATCCAGTTCCAGGAGGAGCACCTGAATTCGTTTAATCTGCGCAGAGTGGTATGGATCTCTAGGGTGTTTGGCATGACACCACTACATGCTAGATTGATCGACATTTCCATGAACTATGTTGAAACATGATTGTTTATTGCTTGCTTGAAGGAATAGACATGGCATCTCTACACATACACTTTCTCTATTTTCTTTTGAATTATTGATCATAAACACTCGTGCTTTGCTATTTCATTGATGGTTACCTTATGTCAATTCATTAGCATATTACTTCATGCTTGTTACTGTTTGATAATCATGGTTCACATCATCTATAATCTGATTTGTACCATTTTTCATTACTTGTACTCAGTACTTATTTCCTACTTGTACCTCCATTATCCTTGACTCATGTAAACTTTTATATTCCTTGATTTTGGAGGATAAATCCTACTGGACAAGAGTGCTCATACCTACTTTTTCTCAAGTAATCAACAGTTCTAGAAGGCGGGACATCGGGATTTGTGGGCTGAGAGATCAACCTTTGCGGTGTCTACCCTTGAGTTGTAATTTGAGAATCATGTAATACCTAAAGAATGTCAGTTAATTAATTTTTATTTAGTGAAGCCCCTCAGCAATTTCTGCTCGAAAAGTTCAAATTTACTCTTGATTTCTTATTCACTCATGTTACGGCATTTATAGATATAATAAATGTCGAGACGTGACAGTTTGGGACTTTGGGTACACCTCACAAGGTTATGGAAGATGCTCTTTTTGGCGGCAAAGTATCACCCAATTAATTTAGGAATCCGTTGAGGGGCCCAGCTAAAATGAATTAGATCAAAACAGAGCACGTCATCCTTTGCAAGAGATGTCACATACAGAAAGAAAAGTGCAGTGATCACATAGAGAAAAAGTACAAGGAGATCAAGAGCTTGAGTTCAGAAGAGAGCAACAGACTTCGTAGCAGTCAACTAGTCAAAAGGAGAGGATGCTGGATCGCGTCTTCTTCCCGTATGAATGTAGCAACCCTAAATTTATGGGAAAAAATTAAATATTTATATTATTAATTAGAAAATCAAATAAAAGGAAGATGTATTAAATCAACTAGGAAATCAAATAAGAGAGAATTAAATAAAACCCATTAAAAGAAAAGAAGTAACGGGCTTTGCTATATTGACCCATTAGAAATGAGTGGGCTAAAATAGAGATTTTAAGAAGGGGAATAATAGAGAAATATCCAAAATTCGTAACTAAAATATTACTAAAATAGAAAAGAGATATTTAATGCATTAAATAGCTAGTTTGAATTAGGATTGGATTCTTAAACCTACCCCAATTGATTGGCCACGAAATTCCCTCTCTCCCAACCCAAATAAGAGATCTCTTGCTTAAAAAGGGGAGAGGAAAATAGAAAATTCAGAATTTAATAGGAGTTAGGCTTAAACTAGGAAAGGGAATAGCTAGGGAGAAGCTTAAATACTTCTCTTAAACCCTCATGGCCGGCCCTAGCTCATGCAAAGAGGTTCCTGGACCAGGAGGAGAGGCCAAGAGGAGGAGAATTCGTGGAGAGGAAGGATCTCTCAAGTTCTTCCCCGAGTTCTTCAAGTCTTAACCCTGGAAGAGGAAAACGATCAAAGGTTGGCATTCTCACAAGCATAAACCATGAAACTTTTTCTGTAGGATGTCTCATCTATCAGGAACAAAAGCCCTTTGGTTTCATAATTTTCCATCGAGCATATCTGTCGTTCTTGTTTTTTAATTTCTACAATTGACATGACCCCGAACCCTCTTCTTAATTCTTGATATCCTTGTATACTCAACCCCATGCCACGAGATTTTTACTGTAGGAACTGATGCATGTTAGACATCTTTGCCCCTAAAAGCCCTAAATTTGATTCATCCTATCTTGCAATTTAATCGTTGATCTCACTATGTACTGTTTCATGTTCATCATGAATACCGTATTTAAAACATGTCCAAACCTGATTGTTTTCCAATTTCTATTTATTGTAAGTACCCATGCATGTCTAGGTCGTTTTGCAACTAGTTTCATGATTTTTCATTGACTATACAATTAGTTACGATTTTTTGAATCACCCTGTGTCAAATAGGGTAAGTTCTAGCCAGCAATCCATTGTAATGTCCTTTCCCTGTCGGACCCGGGCGCAGACCCTGTGAACGCGACGGCCCGATAGGCCGCGTTCACAAGGGTCATCGCGACAGCGCCCTCTGTCGCGATCTGATTGCGACAGGGCCTGTCGTCGCGATCTACTGCCCGACCTGACTAAGCCTGTTGCGACCCGTACAATCACCCGTCGCGATCTCAGTTGACCCCGTCGAGACCCTCATTAGGGTACGTCGCGATCTGGGTTCTTTTGCATAAAACCCCCTGTCTCAGCAAATGCCTGATTACCTACAATGTTTGTACTCTTGTTTAACAGTCATACATCTCGAAAATACTCTTGTTATAATTGAACATTTATGTATGATTAAAATACATGCACATGATCTTTTCTATCTACAATTTCATGACACTTACACACATTTTGAACCATCCAATTATGGCTAATTTGGCATGAACTATTTCATAATACATCTTGTAATTTATGTAATTAAATTACCCTATACTTGTCCATCATTTCTTGCGATGTTTGGGAATACCGATATCGACGCTCCACTGTTCTAGAACTCCTCTAGAACGTCGAGCACTTGTTTCTATATACACTCTCTCTTGACTTGGACGAACTCTCCGTCGGATACTCCTTCTGCGGACTAGTAAGTCTTTGTTCAAGGCCTCCGTAAGTCTCCTCTATCCATGGATTCTCACATGGTCGACGAGCCGGTTGTACCCTAACACCTATGATACCCTTTAGGGATCTATATGATCCAAATGGCTATTAGAAATTCTCTCTCGTCTCGAATCACGCCGGACCTCTGGACTTGTGCTTAACATGGCCAGCGGAAGGGTCGTGAGTTCCGCCTGACTGCCAACACCATGTGCGCATGTTGTGCAACAGTTACTATCGCTCTTTACTCGACGTTTCATGTGCAAGGTCCACTAACTCTCATCTATACTCTGCTCGCTCATCTATTCACGCTCACTCTACTATCTCGTCTATTCATCTAGTGCTCTCATCTACTTCTTGGTACTCTATATTGGCCATTGACTGATTGTCTAAAGATAAACAATATAACTAATGCCTGGCAATATATAAAGGGCCCGATCTGGTCCTGGGATGTGCGCCCGAAAGTGCTAGTGCCCATGGGAGTTAAATGATCAGAGTGTTTGGCATTACACTCAAGTGCTATCTATCTTGACTATCTAAATGACAATTAAAAGTGCCATGTTCTCTCGTTGTCCATTGACAACAAAGTGCTATGCTATACTCGTTGTGCTATCTGTACTATGGCCATCTTGCTATACTTGACATTGTGCTATCTTGCTATTATTGTGCTATACCCGACACTTGTGCTATTTTGGTAAGTCTATATTTGGGAAGTCTTGCTATTTCGTTCACATACTGTCCTGCTATATTTTTACTTGACACTCTCTTCCGTTCTGTCATTAGTTACTCTGCCTTTAATACATTAATTACTTAAAGCCTACTTGAGCCAGAGATTTAAGTCCTACTGGGCAATGTTCGCTCACCCTGTGTTATTTGTCGTTGTGTTCTCAGGTGAGACCGAGGATGAACCGTACACTCAAGAGGATGGGAACGACCTGGAGTGATGTCATGAGTACCTAGTGTCCTATTGCTATGTTAGCGTTGTAGTAGTTAGGTTTGAAGTTTAGTCTTTTGCTTTATTCCAATGTAATCGGGCCCCATAGATTGGCTCTGATATTAGTGTTTGTAACTAGGCATTGAAAAGTATTAATGAAATGAATTTGCTTTATCATTATTCATTTTGAAATGGTTTGATGTCAAGTATTCGCTATATACCCTTTTCTTGCAACTGCCTCGCGTTCCGATATTCCGCGTCGGGACGTGACAGTTTTTGGTATCAGAGCCTAGGTTATTCTTAAGTATAGGATGATCTAGGTTAACCTACCTCGACTAGAGTCAATTATCCACCTATGTGAGTTGAGGTTAGAGCCAAGGGTAACTAGTTAAAATAAACTCACACACGCACAAATTAAATTCCACATCGATATCATGACAAGAAGTTATTTTGTAGGAACTAAGCAATCAAGATGACGACCGAACGTGCTCAAATGAGGGGCATGCAACAAACCATCCAAGAACTGACACGCGCCATTGTGCAAGCTACTCAAGGAGGTGGCAATCGTGGTGCAGGCGACCTGCATCGCAACTTCAGAAGTCTGAACCCACCTAGGTTCAGCGGATCCACGGATCCGGATGAAGCTGAGCACTGGCTCCAAGAGACGGAAAGAATTTTTCGTGTCACGCAATGTGCAGTGGGGGACAAGCTGCTGCTTGCCACATTCCAACTGGAGAAGGACGCCTACGCCTGGTGGGAGT
>JACBKR010002384.1:0-35298 GCA_014218235.1 Colocasia esculenta
TATTTCCACGTAAAATTTTATTCTAAGATCAAAACAAACCTAACACTTAGACCTAACAATTTAAACAAAATGGAGTTTTAATAGATCGGATCGAATCGAATGATTCCGAAACTGCTCTATTTATTAATTAGACATCGAGTACTGACTATCTATTTAAATTTGAAAAAAAATAGAGACAAGATTTTGTTATTTTTCAACTAATAAAATTACTTAAAAAATATTTACATCATTTTTATTACTATGACACTAAGTATTTCTCTATGAAAATAGACTATATAAAAAATACTAGTAAGTATTACTATTTTTTTAAAAAAAATGAACCGTTCAAACTTCTCCCTTAATTTTTTTTTAAGTGGCGTGTTGCTTAAAAAATATTTGCGTAATTGACACCCATTGATCCCGTGCACCATCGACCAAGATATAGGGGCAGGTTCGTAATTAACTGCAACTCCGCGGGCGTTCTCCAGGTCTTCTCAGAACCTCCCCGATTCAGACCCTTCTTAATCTTACTTCTTCTCCACAAATCTCACCTTTCATCTCCTTGCGAGTCTACCTGCTCGCCTCCCCCTTCCTCTCTCCTCGCGTAATGCTGGCTTCCCCGCCGCTCGCCCCTCGCCGTAGCCGTTTCGCCGACGCCCGCTGATCCGGCTCCTCCCCGGATCCCGCGCCGGCCTCGTCCTGCCCCCATGCTGACCCAGCGGCCGAACGCCCGGCCCGAACGCCTCCGTCGGCTTGGGGGAGTCCCCAAGGACGGGGCGGGGGCGGGGCGGAGGCTGACGAGGCTCCTGATCAACGTGACCGTCCAGCGGAGCCTGGGGCCCGTCCAGGTGGTCGTGCCGCCGGAGAGCATGGTGGCCGAGCTGATCAAGGCGGCGGTGGAAGCCTACGCCAAGGAAGGCCGGCGGCCGCTGCTGCCCGACACCGACCCGGGGGCCTTCGAGCTCCACTATTCCCAGTTCAGCTTGGAGAGTAAGCGCAGCGCCCGCCGCCCCCCCCCCACCCACCAACCTCCCTCGAGTCTCTGAAACCCATTACTGGGGTTTTGTCTCTTTCTTAGCGAAAATTTCTCCTTTTTTCTTCCCTGGGCAGGCTTGAGCAGGGAAGAGAAGCT
Source organism: Colocasia esculenta (assembly GCA_014218235.1). Classification (NCBI taxonomy): domain Eukaryota; kingdom Viridiplantae; phylum Streptophyta; class Magnoliopsida; order Alismatales; family Araceae; genus Colocasia; species Colocasia esculenta. The sequence goes on from JACBKR010002384.1 coordinate 1,112, forward strand.
GATGAACCTGGGATCACGCAACTTCTTCCTGTGCCACAAGCCCAGGCCCGCCCCCGCAGGCGGGGACTGCCGCGCCGACGAAGCCAGGAAGGCCTCCTCCGTGCTTCTGCTGCTTCCCCTCTCCAGACTCATCAACATCTCTCTCAGGCCGTAAAAGCACTCGTCTTTTCTGTGCATCGATCAATCCGTCTTCTTCTTCTTGTAGAAGAATTTATACAGCTGGGTAGCCAGAACACCTGCAAATTGCGATCCGAACAGGGGAAGAGGAACAGAGCTGCGTAGCAGCGAACGCCCAACAGTTTGATCTCTTCACCCTTCACATCTGTAAATTTCCGCGTAGAAGACGCCGCATTGTTGGTGTATGGGTTGGTAGAAGAAGAAATATTCTTTTTTTAGGAAAAAAAAATCTTTTAGCTCTTTCGCTTATAGTTTTTTTTTTTCTTTCGCAACAAAAATAATATTTTGTTGTTGTTGACAATGGATCTAGATGTTACTTGGTTTGGAGGATAAACTTATAAAAATGGATATAGTATTTTATTGAGAAATTATATTTCATGAAATTTCTTAATGTTACACAGAGCATCGAGAACTCTTGATCAGATTGCTCATCAAATTCGATTCCATCATCAAATGTTCTAGTTTGGTGAGACGTGACCTCTTTTTAGTGACAAGATAACATCCTCGTTTTATCAAGATCAGATCAAGATACAATCATATTTAGGCTTTCTTTTTAAAGAAATGTTTATTATATGAGAGGAACAATAAAAGGTCATAGTGACCATATTATGTCAAGTCACATTCATATAAAGTCCATTCATATGAAATATGATGTGATTAAATGAAATGGGTGATGACAATCAAGATTTACAACCCACCTTAATTGGACAATAAGTATTACTTAATAATAATATCTACAAACTATTCATTTTAAAAAAAACATTTCTCAAGTTTCTTATAAACTAGTTGATCCAAAAATCAAACCAATCCAACTCAAGCACTATTCGATTAAAGTGGACTCACTCCGAACTCGAAGCTACCGTTGATCTTCCACTAGGACCACTACCCATTCTTCAAGACAGCCTTATCGGGCTATTTTAATAAATAGGTAAAAGCAACCCACGTTTATGTTAATTAGGTGTATGTTAACTTATTATGTAGGAAGAATTAATAATTACTCCAGATAGAAGATGACATTATTTTCAGTCCCTGTCAACATTTCCAACACTGCATGATCTATGTTTTTTTGCGGGACTTATTTTTAAGTCATTCCCTATATAACTATGTAACTATGTTAGTTATGTAAGCATGTAAATTATGTAATTATGTAAGTATTTAAGTATGTAACTTGTATTTCACTAACTATGTGAGTTACATATTATGTAAGTAACTTCATAATTATGTAAATATGTAAGTAATGTAATTATGTAAGAATATAATTATATAATTATATAAGTAAGTATGTAGTTAGTGAAGTACAAGTTACATACTTACATATTTACATACTTACATAGTTACATACATAGTTATGTAAGGAGGGACCTAAAAATAAGTCTCGCAACAAATCAGGATCATGTGGTGTTGAGAAATTTGACAAGGACTGAAAAATAATATCAGTCCTCTACCAGGGAGCAATTATTAATTCTCCTTTTTATCTTAATTACTTTGAAACAAAAAAAAAGTTTACCCTTGTTAACTAGGGGTAGAGCTACCTGACACCCATCATACCCCTAATTTAACATGTACCCTTCATTTAATGTCCTCATGTTCGGCGCATTTAATTAACCATACATCCCCATGGTGCGTAGCGACCTTATTGTTCCCTCTTGCTGCATAATTGTAGCGGTCTTTATCGTTCAAACCCGTTAACCCATAACGAGCTTGACCTGACTCCGCCTCCCGCGAATGACCGAATCTCGCAAGGGATACCATTCAGAAGTCCGTAGAATATAAAGGAACAACTCAAATATATAAAAGTGTCATATCTCACAAATATTACATGAACATACATAGTCATTTCTACTGTAGTCAGACACGTAACAACACACTTGGGGCATACCCCGAGGTGAACAGAAAAAGAAGATTACAACTGCTGGTGGTGCAGACCCACCTCCGCTACGATGCGGCCCTAAACTAGACGAAGGCGAGAAGTCTCATACTCTCCCTCACCTGAAAGAAGTAGGGGTGAGCCTCACAAGTCACTAGCTCAGTAGGGAAACTCTCCCCAAAAGTCGTACAAAACTAAACTCACAAAGTGCAGAACATGAAGCTATGCTAAGCAATTATAGAATTATCTACACATGATATTAAAGCTGTAAATAGTATTACCACATGCTATTCAGCAAATCAACCTTTAATAAATTAACAGCAAACCTCGTCCAGTGTACGTGCTAAAGTAGAAATGCCACACTCGGGTCGCGAAGACTGGTTCGCAACACCAGCAACTAACCCGGACAAACACACAGGACTACCTCTTAGTCTCGCAGTCACAGACGAAAGGTCCATATGTCGTTCCACTGGAACAAGCCAAGAACTGTGGAGATCAACCAACACCACTCCTGCGGACCACACAACTGCAGGCCCATGCCTGGCACCTTTAGGGACTCTGGTCCGAGCTCCTAAAGTGAGGTACTGGAAAATAGGACTAGATGGGGCCCAGTACATCTACTGGTATCCGTAATCCCGAACCACGAGTGCGCTACAAGCGACAAACACAAACTCTCACAAGTCATTGTCCCTCTATCGTCTTTCCTCAGCCGGACATATAACTCTACATAAGAGTTAGAGTGTTTAGGAAGACGACAAACCTCGACGGTACACAAGTACCGGGACAAGCCTCGAGCACTAATGTGCCTGGCTCACACAAAACCTGGGGCTCCCAACTAGAGAGGTAATCACGGTAGGTGTCGTACTACTCGTCACGCACACACAAACCACGTGAACACCTCACAAATCATGTGAACACCATGTCAACCACGTGAACAAAACGTTCCTCGAACTCCACAAGTGCCGATGCACCGCTTACCTTTGTCATGCACAACAAATATGATAATCTGATAATTATATAACCATGCACAAGCCCATTGCCATCAGAATCCAGAACTCGACGGGGTCCACTGTTGCCTTCAGAATGTGACGCCTTGATACGGCGCGTTCTAAAAGAAACACGACGGGTCAGGCTGCCGCGTTCTGAACGTGACATCAGATCTGTTGCCTTCACAGACAGTGACCTAAATCTGAGATTCCATCTCTAGAATCCCCATGCAAACCACCATAAACCCCAGTATTCATGCTCAAACCACTACACTAATATGGTATCTACCATCTATAACAAGCTAAACATGCTTCACATGCGATTCTCGACGAGAAACAGGGCAGAATCTCCCTACCTTCGTGAAGAACGTGAAGAACGGCGATACCCCGACGTTTCCCCTGCTCCGTAGCACATCCTCACGCGGCGAGACCACACCAAAACAGCTCCAAATCCTCGAATCGCCAAAAACCCACGCGAAATCTCCTTCCCCTGGCCGAACAGAGCTTGCTGGGCTCTATTTGGCCGACTTACGTTAAGAGCATTTCGCAGTTGAGAACATGACGTACCCTGCCGTTGCTACCTGAACACGATGGAGAAGGTTGTCGCCTTCTCAACGTCGACGTCAGCAAGCCGCCCAGCGCGCGACACATGGCAGACATGCAGATGAAGACCCTCCAGCGGCGATAACTGAATGCAACACCTAGGACGTCCGCGTCAAGAACGCGAAGTCCAGCCCTGTCGCGTTCACAACAGTGAACGATGGGTGCTTTGGCCCAATCTATCGCCCACAAAGCCCCAAACCTGTGTAAACCCGAAACACAACCACAAGCCACACAATGGCCTTCACAACCACTAAAGCCACGATCCGAACGGTCATATGCTACATTATTATCACCTAAAAGAATTTCCATCCTCAAACTTTGAAAAGAAAGCTCAATACAAAAAATTTAATTAAACAAACTGGTACTATCACCTAAAAGAATTAAAGGCTTACTCAAACAAGTAGGATACACTTTCATCATTTCCTCTGCCAGTTCCCATGTGTTTTCTCCGCCCCTGCCTGTTTTCCCATTGACTTTCACTAATTCAATTTCTTTATTTCTCAACTTCTGGATCCTGCATTCTGTAATCTGTACCGGATACTCTGGCATTATCATGTTGCTGGCTTTCAATCATCTCTTTGATAACTGACCACCTGGGAAGGATCTCAGATATATCTTTTGAGCATTGAGACATGGAACACATCATGTGCGTCTGTGAAATCTACTAGGAGATCCAATCTGTAAGTTGTTTCACCAATTCTTCCTAATATCTGAAATGGGCCAAAATCTTGGACTTAATTGCATTTCTTGCTGAACCTGAGCACACTTTGGTAGGAGAAACCTTCAGAATACATAATCACCAACTTCAAACTGTAATGCCCTGCGTCTGGTATCTGCATAGCTCTTCTGATGACTCTATGTGTGTTTGAAGTTTTCCTTGATAAATTTAACCATTCTGAACATTGCTGAATCAATTCTGGACCCATAACATGTCTCTCACCTACCTCATGCCAATTCAGTGGTGTCCTACACGGTCTTCCATACAAAGCTTCATAAGATGTCATTACGATGCTCGTATGATGACTATTATTATATGCAAACTCTACTATGCCCAAGTGATGCTCCCAAGTGCCTCCCCATACTAAACAACAAGCTCCAACATATCTTATATTGTCTGAATGGTTCTTTCTGTCTGTCCATCTGTCTGTAGATGATAAGCTGAAATGTACCTCAATTCTGTGCCAATCACTCTCTGTAAACTCCTCCAGAAACCTAAAGTGAACCTAGGATCTCGATCTGAGATGATGGTAACTGGAATTCCATGCAAAGGTATTATTTGTCTACATACATTCTGGCTAATCTATCCAGAGTCCATGACATGCTTACTGCCAATAACCTGCAAACCTTGGTTAATCTATCCACAAAGACCCAAATACCATTGTGACCTGCTGTTGTCCTAGGTAAACCAACTACAAAATCCCATGGCAATATCATCCCATTTTCACTGTGGAATGGGTAATGGCTGCAACAATCCTCCTGGCCTATGGTGCTCTGCCTTCACTTGCTGACATACTGAACATCTTGCTATAAATTCTGCAATTTCTTTCTTCATATTAGGCCACCAGAAATGCTTCTTTAAGTCTTGATACATCTTCGTGCTGTCTGGATGAATGGTGTATCTGGACCTGTGAGCTTCCTCTAACACTTTCTGCCTAACCTCAGCTTCAGCTGGAACATACAATCGACATTTAAGCCTGACCACACTGTCATCATCAAGTGTCACCTCCTCCATTCTCGCAATATCAACTAAATTTTTATCTGTTCTTTGCGCTTCCACTATTTTCCAATACAAAGAAGTTCTACTACACTGTTTGGTAACACTGCTCGCCATTGACTATTTGGCACAAATAATGATTTTTTGCCACATCTTTATACAATTTCCATTCTCTGATCATCATCTGATTCATGATTGCCTTTCTGCTTAATGCATCTGCCATAACATTAGCTTTGCCTGGATGATAGGCTAAACTGAAATCATAATCCTTCAAATACTCCATCCATTTGCGCTGCCTCAAATTCAGATCTTTTGGGAGAAGATATACTACTCAAACTCTTGTGATCAGTGAATATCTCAACCTTTCGCCATACAAATAATGCCGCCAAATTTTTAGTGTAAATACAACTGCTACCAACTCTAAATCATGTGTCGGGTAATTCTCTTCATGATTCTTCAACTGCCTAGATGGATAGGCTACCACCTTTCCATGCTGCATTAGTACTGCTCCTAAACCTCTTCTGGAAGCATCTGTATATAACACAAATCCACCACTGCCTGACGTATCTCCAATATAGATGTTGTGGTAAGCCTCTTCTTCACTCCGCAAAACTGCGGCGACAATCGAAGACCACACAAATGGCACTCCTTTCCTTGTCAATCTTGTCATTGGTGCTGCAATCTTCAAGAAATCCTGGATGAACTGCCTGTAACATCCTGCCAAACCAAGAAAACTTCTAATCTCTGACACTGTCTTCGGTTCTTCCCACTTTCTTACTACCTCCACCTTGGTCGGATCAACTGCAACACCTTCACCTGATATCACATGACCCAAAACTGAATCTCTTTCAGCCAAAACTCACATTTGCTAAACTTGGCATATACTGATGATCTCGCAAGTCTACAATGTGATCCTCAGATGTGTTGTATGCTCTTCCTCTAATGTTGAATATACTATATATCATCAATAAATATCACAATGAACTGATCCAGATAAGGGTGAAATATCTTGTTCATCAAATTCATAAATGTTGTCGGTGCATTAGTCAACCCAATGGCATAACAACAAACTCATAATGCCCATATCTAGTCCTGAAAGCTGTCTTATCAATGTCTTCTTCCTTGATCCTCAGCTAGTAATATCCTGACTTCAAATCAATCTTGGAAATATTTGGCTGACTGAAGCTGGTCAAACAAATCATCTATTCTGGGAAGTGGATACTTATTCTTGATAGTAACCTTGTTCAACTGTCTGTAATCTATACATATTCTCAGGCTGCCATCCTTCTTTCTGACAAATAGCACTGGTGCTCCCCATGGCGAATGACTGGGTCTAATGAAGTCTTTCTCTAATAGTTCCTGCAATTGCTTCTTCAATTCCTTCAGTTCTGTCGGTGCCATTCTATAAGGTGCCTTCGAGATAAGCATAATGTATGGCTGCAACTCAACTGTAAAATCCACCTCCCTGTGTGGAGCTAATCTTGACAATTCTTCTGGAAACACATCTGCAAATTCTCTGATTACTGGAACTATATCTACAGACTTGCTGGACTCAACTAGACTAACTGAAGTAAGGTACGCTACACACCCCGCATTAATCCAGCCCTAAGTGTAGAAAAAAACAAACTTAGGAGTGTAGAAGGGTATACCTTGAAACTCAAACACTACTCCTCCAGGCCTGCAAACTCTAACTTTCTTCTTTCTACAATCCACCACCAATGCCCTATAGGCTTCCAACCCAATCCCCAAATCACATCATAATCTTTCAACGAAAGTGCATATAATCTTGCTGGTAACTGATTTCCCTGAATTACTATTTGAACCTCATCTAAATAACAAGAAGTGAGTATGAAACCACCAGAAGGAACCTCTACAATCAACTCACACTGCCTTTCCTCTAAGGGATGTACCATGCTATCCATGAAATCCTCGAAAATGAATGAATGTGAAGCACCCAGATCAATCAACACTCTAGCAGAAAAGTCAAAAAGAGGTAATATACTTCAATAGATTGGATGCCTCTGCTTGAGCTCTAGTGACAGCCATAACTCGACCTCGTCCCCTCTGGAAAGGTGGACCTCTACCTCGCTCCACTGCTGGTTGTTGGAATGGCTGCTGCTGCTGCTGTTGTACTCCTCTACCGTAGCTATACTCTCGAGGATGCAGACAATTTTTGGCTAAATGTTCTGGCTGACCACAGTTATAACACCTGAAGCCTGGAAAAGCCGCGGGCTGCCTTGCTGTGCTCTGCTGCGACTCCTCCAGAGCTGGCCTGAAACCTCGCCCTGCTGAAAACCTGCTGCCTGCCACCACCTCCTCGTCCTCCTCTGAAGATCTTCTTCAATTTGTTACCCCACTTGGCAAATCTTGATGATGATGAAGCTCCTGAGGGTGTCTTACCCTTGCTGATACCTGTAGACTGCTGAGGAAGCCGAAAACTACCTAATCCTCCTGATTGAGACTGCCTAGCCTGAACAGTCCTCTCGATATAGCTGCTCTCTGCGCTACTTCCTCCACTATCCTGCACGAGGGAATCACTGCATTCTGTAGCTCTGGTCGCAGACCTCTAATAAAATATCCCACCATCATCGTATTATCAGTAACCACATATGAGCATATCTACTCAACACCATAAATCTCATTTGGTATTCTAACACTGATAAATCCCCTACTGCAAAGTCCAGAACTGCTCTCTCTGGCCTACTGTATCTGAACTGGAAAGAAGGTGTCATTAAATACCGTTAAGACTCTGGCCAGGTGATGGTGTCCTCTGTCCTCCCTGCAAACACCGTCTGCATCTTCAATCTCCACCATTCTTGTGCAAAGCCTCGTAGCTGATATGTAGCAAGGATCACCCTATCTACCTATGGACACCTCATAGTGACAAAGACTCTCTCTATCTCATGCACCCAATGCTCCATTATATCTAGGTTGGGCCTCCGGAGTACATAGGTGGCTGCAACCGCAAAAACCTCTCCATAAGTGTTGTAGACTCCTCCGCACTAGCTGGCTGCGCTGGTACTGTTGGGAGTATGGGTACAACGGGTGGTACCTCAACTCCTGGTGGTGGTGGGGGTGGTGCTACTGGTACTGTCTCCTCTACAACTGGTGGTACCACTACTGCCGGCTGTACTGGTGCCTGATGATCCAACCTCGTCCGGATATCTGTGATGCTTTCCCATAATCTTTCGATCATCTGCTGTGTAGTCTCCTCTGGCTCATCTCCACCACCTCCCCAATCTCTTCTGTTTGTCATTTCTAATCATGTACAAACATCATTCCATCCACACAACATACAACGAATCAATACAAAAACCAGGGTCAACTACTAGCATTGGGCTAAAGTAGAGAACATGCTATGTAAATTTTGATTCTTTTATATTTACACGGACATTGCTCTGATACCAACTATAGTGATCCTCGTCGTCAAACCAGTTAACCCAATAACGAGCTTGATCCGACTCCGCTCCTGCGAACGAGCGAAGCCTCGCAAGAGATACCATTCACAAATCTGTAGAAATATAAAGAGCTCAATATATATAAGATTGCTATATCTCACAAATATTTACATGAAATATACATAGCCATTTCTCATTGTGGCTAGACCCAAGTACTGTTGCCCAGTTGACAAGCCCAGATGGGGGGGGGGGTGAATGGGTTTTTAAAAAATATTTGATTAGTACTTGTACTTAAAACATTCACACAAAGACGTTCTTCGATGAAGGTTAGTAACAGTTAGTCCAAAGAGCAATCACACAAGAAAAACAACCACACAACACAAGAAATTATCCTAGTTCAGACCTCCTCTCCTTAGAAGTCCTACGTCCAGTCCCTGAGCAACAACTCAGGATTCCACTAACTAGGGTACAGTCCCCCTATGGACACTACAACACCCAACTCAGTTGGTCTTCCTTCACACGAAGGGAATTACACCACCCTGGATACCCCACCAGGTCTTCCTTCTCAACCGAAGGGAAACAACACCCTGGATCCCACCAGGTCTTCCTTCTCAACCGAAGGGAAACAACACACAACAAGGAAGAGCTGGAAACCAAGCCCCTAGATCAAGCTTCAACAAGCTAAGATCTGAAGCAAGCAGGACTGAGAGTGGAAGATCTAGAAACACAGTAGACTATCAGAACTACACGAGCTCTCTCAAGATTTTCACTACACGTTGAGAGCAAAGACAACACAAGAAGGAATGAGGTTCTTGGCTCTAGAATTCTCTCAGAAGATTTGAATTGCTTGTACGTTGATCATTCTCTCCTTCTAATCTTCTGTCTGTATTTATATCTCCATTTGAATATGGCCGTTGAAGTAACCGTTGTCTCTTAGATTGGTAGACGTTAGACTGCTTTGACATTTGGAAGCTTCCAGTCAGCAATCTTTTATCCATTTGAGCACGCAAAGAGATAAGGTCTTCTGGCATCTATATGGTTCAACGTTGTATGACAGAATGTCTTTAGGACCCTGCACATATTAAATGCTAGAGCAGTAGATAGCTAGGCTGTCTCTTGTCGTTGATGTGAATATTCACCAAAATAGCAATTGCCAAATAGCTTGTTCTAAAAGATGTTGACAGAATATGCACGATAATGAAAAGAAATCATCTGCATGCATGCAGAGATACGTTATCTTCATTAAATGCACAGTAGTCAGACAGATAAGAGAAGACTTTGACTATTCAACGCTTTATGAGATAAGATAAATATCAAGTCGATATAAACCATAAAGTCGTTATCTATATAACTTATGAAATCGTTATGAATACCAACAAGTCATTATAGAGAGCAAATCGTGGTATTCATTAAAGGAATCGTTATGAATACTGAAGAAATCGTTTAGAGAGCAAGTCGATGTGTTCAACGAAGAAATCGTTATGAACACTTAACAAATCGTTATGGAAACCAAGTCAATGTGTTCAATGAAGAAATCGTTATAAACACTTAACAAATCGTTATGAAAAGCAAGTCGAAGTGTTCAACGAAGAAATCGTTATGAACACTTAACAAATCGTTATGGAAACCAAGTCGATGTGTTCAACAAAGAAATCGTTATGAACACTTAACAAATCGTTATGAAAAGCAAGTCGATGTGTTCAACGAAAAAATCGTTATGACACTTAACAAATCGTTATGAAAAGCAAGTCGATGTGTTCAACAAAGAAATTGTTATGAACACTTAACAAATCGTTATGGAAACTAAGTCAATGTGTTCAACGAAGAAATCGTTATGAACACTTAACAAATCGTTATGAAAAGCAAGTCGATGTGTTCAACGAAGAAATCGTTACGATGACTTAGAGAGTCATTACGACGAGCAAGTCATTACGAGTTCTAAAGAAATCGTTGCGATAACTTAAGGAATCGTTACGACGGGCAAGTCGTTACGAGTTCTAAAGAAATCATTGCGATAACTTAAGGAATCGTTACGACGGGCAAGTCGTTACGAGTTCTAAGAAATCGTTACGATGACTTAAGGAATCGTTATGACGGACAAGTTGTTACGAGTTCTAAAGAAATCGTTATGATGACTTAAGGAATCGTTACGGGAACGACTTGTTTGAAACCACATGATATTTCAGTCTTATAAGAAATCGTTATGATATCAAATTGTTATAGCTCTATTGAAATCGATACACACGAAAATCGTTGTGGCTTTCAACAGGAGTCGGTGTGGACTTAGAGAAATATGATCTTGAAATGATTAAAGCTTCAGAAAGGTATACTTACCAATATTGGCTTGTTTGACCTTGGTATATTTCTGTACTTACGACTTATGAAGTATGTGTTAGAACTTTCTGATAGGATTTTGTTTGATTTTGTTAATCACTAAAATAAATATGTAATTAATTAAATTACATGGGGACAGACTGAACATCAAGTACAACAACAACATGGGCATACCCCGAGGTGAACAGAAAAACAAGATTACACTGCTAGTGGTGCAGACCTAACTCTGCTACGGTGCGGCCCTGAACTAGATAAAGGGCGAGAAGCCTCCTGCTCTCCCTCACCTGAAAGAAGTAGGGTGAGCCTCATAAGTCACCGTCTAGTAGGGAAACTCCCTCAAAAGCCGTACAAAACCAAACTCACAAAGTGCAGAAACATGAAGCTATGCTAAGCAATTTATAGAGTTATCTACACAGGATATCAAAGCTGTAAATACTAATGACCACATGCTATTACAGGAATCAACCTTTAATAATAAACGGCAAACCTCATCCAAGTGTACGTGCTAAAGTAGAAAACGTCACACTCGGGTCACGAAGACTGGTTCGCGACACCAGCAACTACCCGGACAAACCACATAGGACTACCTCTCAGTCTCACAGCCACGGACGAAAGGTCCAGTTGCTGCTCCACTGGAACAAGCCAAGAAACTGTGGAGATCAACCAATACCACTCCTGTAGACCACACAACTGCAGGCCCATGCCTGGCACCTTTAGGGACTCCGGCCCGAGCTCCCTAAACTAAGGCACTGGAAAATAGGACTAGTTGGGGCCCAATACGTCTACTGGTGTTCGTAACCCCCAACCATGAGCGTGCTACAAGCGACCAAACACAAACTCTCACGAGTCGATGCCCCTGTCATCTTTCCCTTAGCCGGACGTACAACTCTACACAGAGTGATGGTGTATAGGAAGACGACAAGACCTCTCGACGGTACACAAGTACCGGGACAAGCCCCGAGCACTGACGTGTCTGGCTCACACAAAACCTGGGCTCCCAACTGGAGAGATAACCACGGTAGGTGTTTGTACTACTCACCACACACACATAAACCATGTGAACACCTCACAAACCACGTGAACACCAGTCAACCACGTGAACAACACGTTCCATGAACTCCACAAGTGCCGATGCACCGCTTACCTTTACCATACACAACAAATAATGATAATATGATAATTACATAACCATGCACAAGCCCATTGCCATCGGAATCCAGAACGTGACGGGGTCCAATGTCGCCTTCAGAACACAACGCCTTAATACGACGCGTTCTAAAGAAGAACGCGACGGGTCGGGCTGCCACGTTCTGAATGCGACAGTCAGGTCTGTCACCTTCACAGACATTGACCTAAATCCGGGGTTCCATCTCTGGAATCCCCATGCAAATCATGCAAACCACCATAAAACCCAAGTATTCATGCTCAAACCACTACACTAACATGGTATCTACCATCTATAATAGGTATAACAAGCTAAACATGCTTCACATGCGATTTTCGACGAGAATAGGGCATATCTCCCTACCTTCGTGAAGAACGCGAAGAACGGCGACCCCGACTAGGGGTGTAAACGAGCCGAGTCGAGCCGAGTAGTATGTTGCTCAAACTCTGTTCGTTAACTTTTAATCGAGTTCGAGCCGAGCTCGAGCTATATCGAGTATTGAAAATACCTGTTCAAACTCGGCTCGTCTAAATACTTTCGAGCTCGAGCTCTTAACGAGTATCTTAATGAGCTTAATGAATTTGTGAGTTCGTATATATAAGTAAGTCCAATCTAATCTATAAGTAAAAATTGATCGTTTATAAGACCTAAATTTATCTTATTCAAGCTCATATCTCAATAGTTTTGATAAGTTACTTACTTTAATTATTTTAATATAATGTTTGAAATATATTCATAATTTGTCACAAGTAACATGAGATTAATAGATAGACACTGCAAGGAGACAGTTGGTGCGCGACAAGGTAGGGACGGTACTACAACTCTCCTTCGCACACCGCCCAGAGCTCCCTTTCTGCACCGTCGGTGACGGTAAGGTGGCCGCCGAGAGCACCGTCACACACTGACATGGTCCACAGTGGTCGCCTGCCAATGGCCGACAACGCGTCCATCTGCCACCGGGGGGCTCACCTGCTGCACAGGTCGGTCTCAAGAGGAAGAAGATGCTTGATATGTTGGGAGACCTTGCAACACTAAAATTTATGTTCATGCCCTTATTTACATGATTTTGTATATACTTTCATTTGCATAATTTGTGTATATATACCGTGGATTTAGTCTATGACATTTAAGCCATCAAAATATTTTATATTGTAATAATAACTGTATAAAAACAATAATATTTTTATATCAATATATGCTTATTATATTTAAAGAAATATTAAATGAAGTGTTAGCGAGTACTTAGACAAGCTCTTAACCAGTATTTAATCGAGCTCTTAAACGAGCTGTTCACGAGTATAATCGAGCCGAGCTCACATGTGTTCAAACTCGGCTCGTTTATGAATCGAGCTTTTTTTTGTTCAAGCTCGACTCATTAATTAAATAAATGAGTCGGACCGAGTTTTTATCGAGTCGAGCTTCGAACTACTTGTCGAACGTATCGGCTCGCTTACACCCCTAACCCCGGCGTTTCCCCCGCTCCGTAGCACGTCCTCGCGGCGAGATCACGCCAAAAATAGCTCCAAATCCTCGAATCACCAAAAACCCACGCGAAATCTCCTTCCCCTGGCCGAACAGAGCTTGCTGGGCTCTGTTTGGCCAACCTAGGTTAAGAGCATTTTCGCAGTTGAGAACGCGACGTACCCTGCCATCGTGACCTGAGCGCGACGGTGAAGGTCGTCGCCTTCTCAACGTCGACGTCAACAAGCGCCCAATGCGCGACACGTGGCGGACATGCAGACGAAGACCCTCCAGCGGCGGTAACCTGAACACGACACCCAGGACCGTCGTGTTAAGAATGCGACATCCAGCCATGTCGCGTTCACAAATAGTGAACCTATGGGTGCTTTGGGCCCAATCTATCGCCCACAAAGCCCCAAACCTGCGTAAACACCTGAAACTCAGCCACATGCCACACACTGGCTTCCACAACCACTAAGCCACGATCCGAACGGTCAATATGCTATAATAATGTTCTACGGGGAGCACATCTCTATAGTTAGCAAGAGGGGAACATTGTCGAAAAAAGTTTATTACACTTATCAAAATATATTTGATGCACTTGGACAGTGACATGATAATTTACGTGGTGTTAAGTTGAGCGTTATACAAGTTGACAGGCAAGGAGGGCAGTAGGGAGCGACTGCGGCAATGATAGGAGACAATGATTGACAATGAGCAGTGAGTGACTATAGCAACAATGGTGTGCGATGGTGATTGACAACGACCAATAGATAAGGTACAATAAATTTTGATATTAAAAATTTGGACATAAAAATATAAATCTTATACTTCAAAATATTACTCTTTTTACGATTTAAAAATATTAACTAAAATTTTAATAATAATTTAGACTTATAAATAGTGATTTTAAAGTCCAAATAATAACTTTGATTGTCGTCGCCGATTGTCGTTATCGATTGCCGTCGTCGACTAACGTTGCATGTTGTTATATGTCAGTCCACATAGCCTCTAATATGGATATCTATACTATACTAATAAAACATAGTTTCATGTTTCCCACCAAAACTAAACCCAGGACACGTGGCATGATTAGATATTTCACTTTTTCTCTCTGAGGCCTTTGAAGTACCCATGGCCGCAAAAGCTGTCCCTAAAAACTCCATTTGAATTTTGAACCCCCTCCTTTGCCTCTGAAAACCCGTCAAAAGCCACCCCTCTCTCTCTCTATCTCATTGTTCTTGCACCTCCCATCTTTCCCTTTCAACTTCCTAACTCTCTCTCTCCCTCCCAATAGCAGCAGCCATGGCTCAGAGCACCAGCGCGTGCGGAGAAGAAGGTGGAGATGGCGACGGGGGCGGTCGCTCCTACTGGCGGTGGAGCAAGGCAGACTTATTTCCCTAGCCCTCCTTCGCCTCCCGTTCTGTCTACAGCGTCGCCTCCCCGATACTTGCTACCGCCTACTCCGCGGTCAAGCTCTGCTGTCACGCCCCGACGCGGAATATCGGAACGCGGGGCAGTTGCAAGTAAAGGGTATAGAGCGAATACTAGACATCAAACCATTGCACAATGAATAATACTAAAGCAAATCTTTCTCATTAATAACTTTCTAAATATCTAGTTACAACCACTAGTATCAGAGCCAATTTATAAGGCTCAATTACATTGAAATAAAGCAAAAGACTAAACTTCAAACTACTACAACGCTAATCATAGTGTTAGGACGCTAGGGTACTCATGACATCACTTCAGGTCGTTTCCATCCTCTTGAGTGTATGGTTCATCCTCGGTCTCACCTGAGAACACAATGACAAATAACATAAGGTGAGCGAACATCGCCCAGTAGGACTTAAATCTCAGGCTCAAGCAGGCTTTAAATAATTTATGTATTAAAGGCAGAGTAACTAATGATAGAACGAGAAGTCAAGTATGGTAAAAGATAGCAGGATAGCGCATGCTCAAAATAGCAAGACTTTCTAAATATAGACTTTCCAAAAATAGCACAAGTGTCGGTATAGCACAAAAATAGCGGGATGGCCATAGCAGAAACAGCACAAGTATAGCAATAGCACAACGAGTATAGCATAACACTTTGTTCTCAATGGACAACGAGAGAATATAGCACTTTTGATTGTCATTAGAGTAATCTAGATAGCATGGCACTTGGATGTAATGCCGACATCCTGATCATGTTAACTCCCATGGGCAAATGGCACCTTCGGGCGCTCCTCCCAGGACCAGATCGGACCCTATTGTGCTTGCATTGGTTATATTGTTTATCTTTAGACAATCAGTCAATGGCCAATAAAGAGTACCAAGAAATAGATAAGAACACCAGATGAATAGACGAGATAGCAGAGTGAACGTGAATGGATGAGAGAGTAGAGTATAGATGGGAGCTAATGGTCATTGTACGTAACACGTCGAGTAAAAACAAGCGATAGTAACAGTTGCACAACACGCGCACTTGGTGTTGGCAGTCAGGTGGATTTCACTAACCTTCCACTGCCATGTTACGTACAGGTCCAGAGGTCTGGCGTGATTCAAGATGAGAGTGAACTTCTAAAAGCCATTTGGATCTTATTGATATCTAAAGGGTGTAATAGTTGTTAGGGTACAACCGGCTCGTCGACCATGTGGGAATCCATGGACAGAGGAGACTTACGGAGGCCTTGAACAAGGATTCACTAGTCCGATGGAAGGAATATCCGACGGACAGTTCGTCCAAGTCAAGAGAGTGTAAATATGGAAACAAGTGCTCGACGTTCTAGAGGAATTCTAGAACAGTGGAGCATCGAGATCGGTGTTCCAAAACATCACACAAAACGTAAACAAGTTCATTTTAAAAATATGACAATTAATTGCAATAATTACCAGATATGTTATGTATCATATTTAAGCCAATTAAGCCATATTTAGAAGGTTCAAAGTGTGTGCATGTGTCATGAAATCATGGATGGAATTAGTCATGTGTATGTATTTTAAATCACACATAATGTTCAGTTTATATAAACTGAAATTATTGCGGGTATAACTGGAATTAAAGGATATAAGCTCAATAGGAAATTAGAGCATTGCAAATCAGGGGGTTTTCTGAAAATCCTGTGAACGCGATGCACCCCAGTAAGGTCGCGACGGGTTCAGGATAGATCGCGACAGGTGTTTACATGGATCGCAACGGGTCTATCATGACAGTGGTCAAATCGCGACAGGGGCATGTAAGGAACGCGACGGGTCGGTTAGGACAGGCGCACGGATCGCGTCGGCGATGCCTGTTGCGTTCAGAATGCGGCTGGCAGACTGTCGCAACCAGACCATAAAACGCAGCCTATTGGGCCGTCGCGTTCTGGTGGTCTGTGCCCGAGTCCGACAGGAATCAGACATGTCTTGAATTGCGGTCCAAGAGTTGCCCTTCTTGACACAGAGGGGTTCAAAAATATAGAACTATTTGTAGAAGTGACGAAAATCATGAAACAAGTTGCAGGTTGATCTAGACATGCGTGAGAACTTACAGTAAATAGGAATTTGGTCTAATTAAATAGGAAGAACATGAAACAGTAATCAGTTGAAGTAAACGAATTAATTCGCCCACTAGAGTAGATGAAATTAGGGCTTTCAGAGGCTAAAGAGAGCTAACACCCTCAGAATCTCTAATAAAATTTCGAGGCTTGAGGTTTAGCAAACATGGAGATTAAGAGGTATGAAGGGGGTTCGGGGTCATGTAAGTTGCAGAACTTTGAAAATCTATAACAAAATATTGGGTTGAAGGAAAAACACGAAATTTGAGGACTTTGTTCAAGATGATTGGAATATCCCACAGATAATTTTCCATAGTTTATGCTTGTGAGAATGCATACCTTTCACGTTTTTCCTCTTCTAGGGTTTGAAGATGAAGAACTCGGGAAGAAGCTTTGATAGATCTTCCTCTCCACGATTTCTCCTCCTCTTGGCTTCTCCTTCTGGTCCAACAACCTTTTGGCACGAGCTAGGGCCGGCCATGAGGGTTTTAAAGAAATATTTAAGCTTCTCCTCATTCTCTTTCCTAGTCTAACCCAAATTCTTATTTAATTCCGAGTTTCCTATTTTATTCCTTCCCTTCCATGCTTACCACCTTCCAAATGGGCTAGGGAGAGAGGTATTTTCTATTGCCCAGCTAGCAAGCCCAGAGGGGGGGGGAGGGGGTGAATGAGATTCTTAAAAATTTGATTATCTAAACTTGTAATAAAAAACGTTCACACAACAAGCACTTCGATGATTGTTAGCGTTAGCGAAAAGAAACTAACAAACACAAAACAAGCAATCACACTACACAAGATTTTATCCTGGTTCGGACCTCCTCTCCACAGGAGTCCTACGTCCAGTCCCTGAGAAACAACTCAGGATTCACTACCCAAGGGTACAGCCCCCTCAAGGACACTTACACACCCAGCTGCAGTTGGTCTTCTCTTCACAATTCGAAGAGAAATACAACACCCTGGAACCCTCCAGGTCTTCCTTCAACACGAAGGGAAAAACACCCTAGAACACCCAGGTCTTCCTTCAACACGAAGGGAACAACACGAAGATGCATTCAGGGATGATACGCCCCTGGACCAAGCTAATAGCACAGTGCTTGATCCGAAGCGAAGACTGAGAGGAAAAGATCTACCAAGAAGAACACTCTCAGTACACAAAGGCTCTCTCAAGGTTCTACACTAGACACAGAGAGCAAAGAGCTACAACCAAGCGATAGAGTGAGACTTGAGCTCTTCTATGGTGCTTGCAGAATTTGAGATAATAATTGTGATATATCTTCACGTAGGCACAAGTCTTCTATTTATATTTATTTTGAAAAAATGTAGTCGTTGAAATATCCGTTATCTCTAAGTCTTATGGACGTTAGACTGCATGGCACTGTGGAGCTTCCAGTCAACGGTCTTTTGCTTTCCATGCACGCAAAGAGAGACGATCTTCTTCGATATCCTTCGACTTCTATTATGTCCAACGCTGTATGAAGATGTGATGTCAGAGACTTGCACACATTAAGAGCTTAAATAATAGACAGCTAGGCTGTCTCTTGTTGTCAGTCAACGTTCGAAAGATTTTACACCAAAATGGAAGTTCCATTCTGTCTTTCTAAAAGATATTACATGTAGAAGCTTAAGAATAGAAGATATCTGAACATGCATCGTGCAGAGAAATGTACGGTTACATTTAATGCATGGATATAAGAGAAATACACCAGATACCTTTGACTTGTCAAGATATTTAAATATTAAGTCGATATAGCTCATGAAATCGGTATGAACATGACTTATAGAATCGTTGTGAGAATGAGTCATTGTTCATCTGAATCGTTGTACGTTCATAACCAAATACACACAAATCGTTATATAATAAATCATTATGACAATGTAAGCAAATTGTTATGAACAAATCGTTATCATCAAATCGGTATAACACTATAAGTAATCGTTATGAGCAATCGTTATAACCAAATCGTTATAACTACAATAAGCAATCGTTATGAGCAAATCGTTATAATCAAATCGATGTGAGCAAATCATTGTTTCACTTATCGAATCGATGTTGTGAGGAAATCGTTGTGGGACGAAATCGTTATACTCACTTATCGAATCGTTATGAGAGTAAATCGTTATGCTCACTTACGAAATCGTTGTGAGATTAAAATCGTTATACTTACTTATCGAATCGTTATGAGAATCAAATCGTTCTACTCACTTAACGAATCGTTGTGAGAGCAAATCGTTGTTCTCATTTTTCAAATCGTTCTACTCACTTAACGAATCGTTGTGAGAGCAAATCGTTATGCTCACTTACGAAATCGTTGTGATCACTTAGCGAATCGTTCTGAGACCGAAATCGATGCGATCACTTAGCGAATCGTTATGCGACCGAAATCGATGCTATCACTTAGCGAATCGTTCTGTGTCCGAAATCGATGCGATCACTTAGCGAATCCTTATAAATATGAAAGCGATGGAGATAAGGAAATCGTTATGACTATTGAAATCGATATACTTCTCAGGAAATCAATGAGTACTTAGAAAAAAATTATATGTTCTGAACTTTCAATGCTTCAAGGTAAAAATACTTACATATATTGCTTGACTTTCTTTGATTTATTTCATGTGCTCAAATCTCATAGAAAATATGTTAGAGTTGCACATTGTCTTACTTTTGTTAATCACCAAAATAGATATGTAATTCATTTAGATTACATGGGATAACTGATCATCATTTTCATGGGTAATTGATTTGAGTAGGGTTGGAATCTCAATCTAACTCAAACCACTTATTTTAATGCATTAAATACCATATTTTTATTTAAGTAATATTTTAGTTACGAATTTAGGATAATTTCTCATTATTCTCCTTTTAAAAATTCCTCTTTTGGCCCACTAAATTCTATGGGTCAATTTAATAAAACCCATCACTTCTTTTCTTTTAATGAGTTTTATTTAATTCTATTTTATTTGATTTTCTAATTAATTAATTTAATTTTCTTTTTATATTATTAAATTTTTATTTTAAAAAAAATCAAGTTGCTACATCCGCCCCCTCCCAAGCCGAAGCAAGAACGGCTTGCTGCTGCACCGTGCCTCCCCCCACCTCCACCTTCTTCACCCTCCACACTACACTCCTCGCCCCCTCCACTGGTCCACCCTCTCTTCCCAGCATCTTGGCCGCCCCACTTCGCGGTTGGGAAGGGCAGGACGGGGGAGGTTGGCGTCGCCTGAAGCCCAAGCACTATTGCCGTCGCCACCAAGTGGGCCCCTGCCCCGACATCGGACCGGGCCCTCGCCGCCCCTGGAAAATGGGCCATGGATGGCTGAAAGGCGAAGAAGGCACTACAGCCGCCGAAGTGCTCAGACAGGGTGGAGCTGGAGGCAGTGTTGGAGATGATCGAGGCAATTTTCGTTGAGGTCAAATATGTGGCATGCCGTCGTGAAGCCGACGATGAGGACGAGCCGATGAAGAAGTCACTCAACGACAGGAAGTCTACTGTTGCGGGCGCCCCCGACGTCGACGGCTTCTCGGCGGAGGTGTTGAAGGTGAAGGCCTGGTCGAAGATGATTGAGAGGAGGATTCCGGGGCCAAAATGCCCACCAAGATGCCTCCCAACAAGCCTGAGGTTCATCAACACATGGGAGTTGATGGAGGGCTTGGAGGATGCCAGCCTCTCTCTACCGTTTCCGCGCCACCGGCGACGCCGCTACCATCATGGAGCGCTCCTTCTCATTTCACTCTGTGCACGAAATCTGCAAAGAGACGGAACCAAGCCGAAGCGAGCAAACGGTCCGTCTCGCTGGAACCAATGTGGATGGAGGTGGACGGCAACGGTGGCGAGGGAGACGCCTTCATCTCAGACTTCGATCCCGACATCATCTCCTCCTTCAGGAAGGCCTTCGAGGAGCTCTCCTCGGAGCACCCATCCAACTCACCACGCAACAGCCCGACGAACCAGAGAAGTTGGCCGCCGACGAGAACCGGCGAACAAAAGATGATGACCGTAGGATCCCCGTCGTTACCGGCATCGTACAGGCCAGGATCAGTGCATTCCAGGGGAAGATCGATGCGAATAAGGCCCAGTTCGCTGTGTCCAGGCCCTGTAAGCGGCCGTCAGAAACACATTAATTACATATACTTCTAGTGCTGTCTCCTAGGGACCTCTAGTGCAGATCCAAAAAAAAAAAAGGCTACAAATTAACATGTGCAAAAGGTATTTAGATTGTTTGGTCTAAACATTTCTAACAGGGACTTGAAATTAATTTTTCCATATATATATATATTATACATATAAAGAGAATCGGGCAAGTCAGGCATATCAGGGATCAAATATTCCTTGATACACACTGATTCAGAGGAATCGATCCGATTCACCTCCATTCAGCAAACCATGATTTTAATGTCAGACTGAAGTGCCATAAAGGATTGCCTTTTCAAGGTTCAACATATTTAAGCTGTAATGTCCAGTACAAAATGCACTGACTAACTGGATATATGTAGCGTTCTTTTTGACCCTGAAAACTCTCCTTTTAATGTGTTTTTTACTTTGTGGTAAGAGATGCTTAGTGCCCTCCAAGGAGCGCGATAAAGATGATGTGGATTGCTCTCCAAACATATTTTTTGGTTGAAAATCTGACAATACCTCTCTCGCTCTCACTCTCTTTTCAACCAATAGGATTGCTTGAAGGGGAATCCACACCACTTTTTTTTGCCCTCCTTGGAGGGCACTAAGCATTTCTTTTGTGGTGAACAGAGATTGAGGTGTCTGTCAGAAGCTCAGAAGAGCGTTTTCCTAATGTCCATTTCGCAGATCTTGGATTCAAGTGGCAGGTCCCGGTTTAAAGTTGGAGCCTGGAGGGTGGTTAGATCCTCCAAAAAGAGAAAGGCACAAAAGCTGGAATGTGAAGATCTAAAGAAAAATCAAGGACAGGATATCAGTAAACTCACATTGCTCGAGCATCTGTTCCATTGGATATATATATATATATATTAAAAAGGATTCTGTCAGAGTCTTCATAACAATAATTTGTCTAGTTGTGGACATATTTATTGCTGATTATGTCCAGCCAACACAGTTGAAATAATCAACAAAAGCACTTCAGACATCTGGCATGAGTTTCGCAACAAAGACTGAATTTGCCGCCTCTTTGGTGCTACTTTCTGGATACATGATGATGGCAATGCTGTTCTTCATTTTGGTCAATGTCAACTGTTATAGCTTTTGATCTATTTTCTGTAGCTGCTAAAAAATGGACTCCCAACTTAAAATCTTGAAGTGATAAGTAATTGAGGCCTTATCAGGCCACCAATAAAGATTAGCCCAAAGAACATGGTGTTAACTCCCAATGTTCAGACCATCAACTGCCTAACGGAACAATAATAAACAGTGTAAGAATGCAATACTCCAACAGCCAGTGTCCAAAGTGCTTGATACACAGAAAATGTCACATGGGGCGAGTGTCATAAAACTGAGATGAGAAAACCATGTATTGATAAGATATCAAGAAATGTACATCCAGCTTAGAACTTTTAATTGGATCCCAATGTCTAGTCATAATCACATTCAATAAAATGCTTATATGAAAAGCACAAACACGAGAACAACTTGAGCAAACACTTCATTTTCTTATACTTCTGATAGGCAGGACACATCTTGTAACTTCAAGAAAATTCTCTTCAGAAAATCAGTACATCAGGTGTATTTTGTTTCCTCTTCTCACATGATAAATAACTACCAACTCCTTGGGTTTGAGTTGATACAAAATTGGGAACCAACTAAGTCCTTTAAATTCATGGATATAGTTGAATATGGCTTGAATAAGTCATGCAATTTGATATGGCACTTAACTAAATTCCTCATTATTTATGGGTCGGAACAAAACTGAGCACCACCCAAATCCTTCATGAATATAGACGGAATGTGACCCTCGGAGCAATTCACATGGAATCCATGACAGTACTTACTTTGGTTATCAGAAACTTGCCTCAGATGACCAACCCTTCTTCTCCAAATTTAAGCGTAATGCCTAAACATGAATTCCACATGTTAGCATTCAGATGTCATGAAGGAGCCTCCTTGCGGTCATTAAAGAATAAAGAGTATGAACAGGGAAACTAGAATGTGGTACCCAGTATCCAACTAAAGCTTGATTATTCAGAGGCACCCGGAACGACTTCTACAGCAGTTGGCATTACCTTAATCCTCTTTTTATTGATGTCAAAGTCAAAAATTCCTTGACGTGATGCAGATCGGTATTGCACGAGCGATTTCTTCCCAGGAGGGAACCAGAACTCCACATCATCAACAAACTAAAAAAGAAGCAGAAAATTTGGATATGAGTTTGTTCACTAGATCATCACCAAGAACTGGTAAGATAATCAAACAGTTGATGACAATTGAACAATAATATCTGGACTTACTCCCATGATTGGGCTCTCATACTCAACCTGGAGATAGTCATTCTTCTTCTCAACAATCCGGGGAGTGAATCCATCAGGTTTAGTGGATTTCACCTGCATATGAAATTACGAACTTATTAAAGACCAGGTAAATTGATGGGTTTCAATTCTATACACTTGGGGATGTTGAATCCTGCAAGCCTAAATGGTGCCCTTCGAGAATTCTAAAGAGCACCATCTAGTGAAGGAACTATAACGATGGGTAGCTGGGTACCACTTGAAGAAGCTCCTCCATTCCTTCTTCTCTGCTCACAGGCTGTTCTTCCACGGCCATCTTGCGGATTGTAGTTCCTGGAAAACCAAAAATTGTCATTACAAATTGGCTGGCTACTCAGTTGAGTGATGGTGAGAATCGAGAAGCTTCACTAGCCGAGCCCCAGTCGAGAAATGGAAGAGATGCCTACGCATTACCATGGCGGGGCGTAGTGGGCGAAATCGCCGCATCCTCAGAAGTGGACACGCAGTTCTTCGTGGCCGGGCAGAGGCCAAAGAAGGAGGGCTCTTCTGCACCCCGAGATAACTGGGCTTCGTCCCACTTCAGAGCATTTGCAAAATCCCACTGCGTCAGGGAGAGCCCATTCCGCGACTAAACAAAGCGGCGAGTGACAACGGACATGGAAACAAAGTGGGGTAGAACTCTACAAAGGGAAACCACCTGAAGTGGAAGATTGCAGCGAGTACCGCGAGCTCACTGCTCCTCAGCACAACCTCCCTGAATCATGCGCCCACAGTAAGGCGCAAACTAGAACATCAAACAGGGGTGACAAATGGAAAAAGGAAGACGCGAGCACTCGCAGGCGAGAGTGGAGAAGGAAGGTTACCTCCGGCGGACCTGCGGCAGATCCTTCTCGTCCCCATCCGGAGAGGACCGGCAGGAGACCGACTTCTGCGCTTGGGAGGAAGGCGGGGACGGTGTTGTCGGAGACTAGACGAGTCGACAGCGGGGGAGAAGAACAGGACAGGCCATCCAGAGAGAGAGAGAGAGAGAGAGAGAGAAAGAGAGGTGCCCCTCCTGCCTTCTCTTCTCTCTGTCAATGGCGGCGGAGGCGTGGGGGAGGCCCGAGGATATGGTGGGGAGGTGGCGCGGTCGACGCCGTTGGGCTGCTCCGACGAACGTGGTCCAGAAGGACCAGAACACAATGCTATCGGAACGTGGTCTGCGAGAGTCCCCTATTTTTTAATTAATTTTTCAACTCCTCAATTCTTTCAGATGGACCATCTACCGTAAGGTTTATTTAAAACACCCTAAAATTTCAAATAAATCCATCAACGTATCAAACGCGAAGGAAAAAAAAAATTCATAGCACATTCTTAGTAAGTTAACCATATTTTAATTAAGCATTATTCGTTCTTAAAATATAAAATAGATAACATGGTTTTTTCTTATTCAACAACAAAGTGGCCTATCCATATCGAGAGTTTTTCATAGGTCGGCTAAATCCTTGTTTCGATCGACTTCTCAGAGTGCTTGAGTCGAAGTCTCGTGTGACTGGGTGAATGATGGCGTCGTCTAGACCGCGACTCAGGTCGGCTAAATCTTTGGCTCGACGACTTCTCATAGTGCTTGAGTCGACGTCCTCGTGTGGCTTGGGTTGAATGATGGCGTCGTCTAGGCCGACGACTCAGGTCAATAGATCGACCTCTTTACACCCCTTGGGTCGACTGCCTCAACTCGGCCAATAATGAGCATTACTCGGCTCAAATGAAACTGACTTGAAGCTCGAAGCATTCACGGAATTTTCAGAGCATGGCTCGCGTAACAAGTCGGAGCAGTAATTAAGACAACGTCCGAGGATCGTGTCTGGTAATTGCAGCTATTAAGATCACACGATCTGGACGATCTAGCATGTCAGTTACGACTACAATCCGATGAGAATTACGGAGATCCCCTGCGAGATTCACAGGGTTGTCCAATTGTTCCACGAATATCCAACCCTACAAAAGAAACAGACACTCTATATACTCAGGTATACTGTTCTATTCCTAAGTTAGGCCATTCTGCTTGGCTAGTGACTATTTAGAACGTCAAAATGTTTCACCGCCGAGACCTCTCGGCGGATTTTACAGGTCAGATCGAGAGCTCGGAACCGCGTCTCACGTCGACCAAGCGGACTTCGAAATGATTTCTCAACTTGGTCGTCTCAGCTCATACCTCGGCCAAGATCACTTGAGCAGTCATCTTGACCAGAGCCGACTTATATTACACATACAATAACACTAGTCAACTTAGGTAGGCTAATCAAAGTAAATGCAAAAATATAGAAACTTAAAATAAAATATTTGTTTTTAGATTTTAATCCGAGATCATGATTTTTGCTGAATGGAAAAATCAATATTCCTAAATAACAATTTTTCAGGGGGGAAATGGGAAAAATATCATTTTACTTAATTGACCTTAGTCACGTGTGGCCGTTTTGGTAAATTCCCTTTTCATTTTATAAACTCCACTTCTTTCCCTCCCCTCCGTGCTTCCCTCCCCCTCCCCCCCACCGTTTTAGCTTACGCGGGAAGCAAACCAAGGGTGTCGTGTCGGAGAAGGTTCTGAAAACTGCACTTCTTCCTTCTACCCGCTCGTCGTCGCGCCGCCGCCGCCTCCTCTTCTCCTCCTATAACCTGCTCCATAGCTGGACGTTCCCCTTGTGCCCTCTACAGGCGAATAGGCGATCCTGCTACGCGGTTGGTGCTGCTGTGGCGATCCTGCTACTCGGAAGAATGGCGCGCAATAGGGTTCGTTCTCCTGCCTGTGCTTGAACTTGCTCTCGCTGTCGATTTTTCTCTTTTTCTGAGACTTATTTCCTTCCCCCGCACTTAACTCCCCGTTCGTTGCTTCTGTGGTCTTCCCATTGGAGGGCTCCCGGGGGTTTTTCGTGTTTAGTGTGTTGTTCAATCGTTTGTTTGGCTCTGTCGTGGAGGTTTTATGGTGGGGAAATGGTAGTTTCTGTGGAGGCAGTGGCGAGCTTGACATACGTCGATTTTGGTCCATGTTTTCTTTCCCTTTTCTATTCGCATTCTCGACTTGGACCCTTGTCCCAGCAGTTAAGTTCTCAAGTGTGTTGAGCTGGTCCTGCAGTTTTTGTCTGCTAACCGTGGTCGATTTTGGACGCGAAAAATTCCAGCTCGCAGAAGAATAAAGTGGTCGATTGCCAAGCTTGGGTTGATCGATGTTAATTGTGCTGCGTCGTCTTTTTCCTCTTTTGTTCACTGGGGTTCCTTCTTGTGCAGAAGCACTAGTTTTGCTTATTGATGTAGCCCATCCATGCACAAGGTTCTTCCGGAAGTTGAGAAGCTCTGCACAATTCTTTTGCGAAAGAAGGCAAGGCGATTCTCATCTTTTTCTTGCTGTTTTATCATAAGTCTGACATTAAATTGTAGCTAACATCTGATTTAGCTTCTAGATCATAAAACGTTGCAATCCCAACCCTGATACTGTCTTTAGGCTCCAAATTGGAGCTTACATTCAAGAGAAATGACATGTCCCGCCTTGGGACGGTGGGGTACCACCCGCCCCAGGCACATTCAGGTGGAGGCCCGCCCCAGGGTGGGCTATAAGTGTAACTCTACATTCAATCAGAGCATTAATTGATCTTAAATTTGATGTTTAAATTATGATTTTAAATCCATATATTTCTCAAAGGTCTGGTTTGGAGCAGATTGTGCATGTGATACAGAGGAATCAAAACATGTTGATTTTTGATTGCACAAGTAATTATACCATCCTTATAAATGAGTCACCAAGGCTTAAATCCACAACTTGACTTATCAACTAGTCCCAGGAAATGACAAACATATCACATAATTGGAAGATATAAGTACCTGAAATGGCCAATATTATAGGCAAGCTCCCAGATGAATGAGGTGAGGCATTTTTGGCTCGGCATATCTTGCCTCATTTTCAAGGTGAGCAAGACCTTTCGTTATGTAGGTTAGCAGGTTCTTAAAGAGTCAGAGGCACTGATGGGGGAGGAGCTTACCTCTCCTAGGGGATTCACATAGGAGTATGCCCCAGTAGACATTGCTGGCCGGTAATGGCTAATTTCATTCTCCAATAGGTAGTTAAATTAGTTGTTGGAGTTTGTGTTGGGCGAATTTTTGGATGTTTCAGTCTGTTGTTGAGTGGTGCAGCCAGTCTGGAACCAAGGATTGACAAGGGAGGTTGGTATCTGATTGTAGGGCTGTCACGGTTCGGTTCGGTCCGGTTTGGACCTCTTTTTTGTTCAAACCGAACCGAAAAAAAAAAATGCAAACAAAGGGCAGTGGGCGGTCCTGGGTTTCGAACCCAGGACCACCCAAGAAGAGAAGGCTCTAGCCACTGGGCTAGGCTTTCTTTTATGATATTATTTATTATTTATATATATTTAATATATTTCGGTTCATTCGGTTCCCTGTGCAAAACGAACTGAACTGTGCCATTGTTCAACCCGAACGAACCGGTCGGTTCGGTTTCGGGTTGAACTGAAAAATGAACACCCCTATCTGATTGGCCCACTGGAAACTGACAGAATCGAGCCTATCCATTCAATTCGTTTGAAATTATAGTGCAACAAAAGCATCTCATAAGGCAAAAAATGAAAACATACAGTGCAAGACGTCTCATAATGTTACAGACAAAGTTTATAGGCTATGTGAATGAGTCTAGTAATCTTGTAACATGTCCAAAGGGTCTTCATTGGCAAATGGGTTTAAAAGGAACAGTAATATTGTAATAGAACTAAAAGTCCTTGTTGGCAATGGATCTGATTAGGGCTGGAAACGGATCGAATTCGGAATTGGAAACACAGTTTCCGATTCCGATAACTGAAATATAGTTCCGATTCCGATAAAATCGGAATGGTTAATGCTGATTCCGTTCCAATTCCGATTATATTATCAGAACTGAAATTCTGATAAACTAAGGTGTTTACCATGACATTGTCTTTTGAGTTAATGTATAATTTATCAGAACAACCAATTTCGGTTCCGATTTTTTTCAATTCCGATTTCGATTCTGATAGCTTATCGGAATATCCAATTCCGATAAGCTATCGATATCATTGTTCAATTCCGAAATTGATAAATTTTTTTCGGAATTTGGAATTTCGGATTCCGTTTGCAGCCCTAGGTCTGATAATTCCTAAACCACACTCAAAGACCTCCAATGGGTCCTGTAGTGCTAGTAATATGCCTGACAATGGGTCTACTTTCCTTGCCAAGGTCCATGTATTAGAGACTTCTAGACGCTGCTTCAGTGAAGGTTGTACAATACAAGAGAGATGACTGAAAAGGTGCCAAACAGCCAAACAAATGGTAAAACTATATAATAGAGATGCCTGATGGCTACACAAATGATGGTACAATGTTCTGTGGAAGTTGATTCATACAACAAATGCCAAAAATGTTTCTCTGACCGATAATGCTGCATTTAGATTTCTATGAAACTTTTGAAATAGTGTGACATAAAGTTCTATACTTCCTTGTCGTGTGAATTATAGTCTAAACCATTTAGAAGACATTCAATTCACATCTAAGCCTCAGTTTGGCAATGGGTATTATGGGTTGGGGTTAGAGATAACTCCAACCCATGACTAAAGTTATGCAGGGTTAACTCACTTTTCAGTTTGTTTTCTTGTGTGTTAACTCAGTTTAACTACAGTGAGTTAACCCACTTTCTCTTTGATTGCTTTGGCAAGATAAAGTGAGTTAACCCACTGTTAATCCACTTTCATATCAAAAAGTGACTTGAAAAGAGAAAGTAGCAATTAATGTTGTGTTGGGAAAAGAGAAAGTAGCAATTAATGTTCTGTACCGCCTGGACAAAAAAGGTAGTTAACTCAATAGGTTAACTCAAATCCACCTCCAGAGGTGGGTTGAAAAATTGTGAGTTAACTCACATCTGACCCACTTTTAATCTAACTCACTTGAGTTAACTTTTTTTTGTTACCAAACTGTATTTTGAGTTAACTCTGAGTTAACTTTGAGTTAACTTTATGTTAACTCGTTACCAAACTGAGGCTAAATGTCTAGGGATAAAATCTATTAAATGTTAGTGTGAATACTTGCCGTGCTAACTATGGAAATATAGAATTTATGTATTTCCCACCTTAAACAATTGTACACAGTAATTATGACATCTAACAACTTTAAACACTTGAAAATGTAATATAGATCCTCAATTGTGCAACATACTAATGATAAATGTATATAAGAAAACAAGGGCTATACCAATGCTCCTTAAATAACAAAAGCAATTAGTTGATGGAAAATCCTAGCAAAAGACTGTGTTCACAATACCAGGCTTAATAACTTTTAAACTATAGTTTAGTAGTTTTAATATAACTACCTCAAGGTTAATAACATTTACCAAAAACTCACTGTTCAAAAGCTTAACTCAAAAAAGTATTAACATAATGAGATATTATAGTACCTAGTTCTACACACTTACCTTTAGTAGCCTAAATTATGTTTCTTTCTTTTTCACTTCTTGTCTTTCTCTACTTCTCCTTGTCTCCTAGTGTATCTTCTCATAGTTTTTCCATTCTGCTTAGTTGTCAATTCCTTGATAGATCCATGATGTCCCTAACATGTGGCCTAGAGTGTGCCACTTGAAAACGCTTGGTTGGGCCACATGGCTTACACCACCTCCTGAACATGTGGAGAAAGAAGGGCCACTTGACAACAAGTTTCAAATTGGACTGTGTATTTTTTTCAGAAGGTAATTTCTGGAAGGTTCTTTTATACTTGGCTCCCAATGTTTCAGTCATTTACATAACTTGTCACAAGAAAAACTTCACATTAAATTCTTATTTATCAGACTATTTTGTGTTTATAACATGCAGCCAGTATGTAGTTTGGTGCATTAGCTAAAATTGAGCCTTTGACATTCTGAACATCTCTTCGGCATATGCCTGCTTTTGGTTTATGCATATGTGAAAATATTCAGAATACTGTAACTTCCATTTGTTCTTTGGTTGTTATTGTTACTATGAGGGTGAGGAAGGTTATGTTTTCATATTTTAACTTTTAATGCTTTGCATGGACAACATCAATTAATTCTTTGTCAGTTTAATTCTTTTGTTTCAGCTAATTTATAGAAGAACTGATGATGTAGGAGTTGTTCTATTTGGAACAGAAGGTATATCTTCGTTATTCCCAGAAAAACTGGAGTCTTGGATTTCGGTTCAATCAAGATCAGTGTGCTCATCTCTGTGTTCTTTCATGCCTTTCTTTGTCTTTAATCTTGTCAATCCATTTTCTATAGAATTGACATCAGATTCTGAGGTGTTGACAGTATTTGTGACTGGTGTTGGAACTGTCCATCAGCTTTTGATGATCTTCTCTCTAGGGGTGTGCATGGTTTGATTTAGTTCAATTTGTGCAAGAGTTTTCTCTGTTGGTAAATATTCCCAATTCTTCTTTGTGGGTTCATTCTCCATATCTAGTTTAATCAGTGAAGCTACTGCAAGCTGTTGATGACCCAGATATTGTGTCTAGCATACGTGATACTGTGCGTATGTGCTTATGTTTTGTTTAAGCTGTGTTGTCCAAATGATGGTGTTTAGCTAAGTAGCCATTATCTGCTGGCTGCCATAACTGGTACTTTTTAAATCTAAAAAAGATGCCTCAATTTGTAGCTTTTTCTAGGCCATGTCCTTGCTTCACTTCAAAGTTGCTGGGTCTCTGCTCCTCTATCTAAATCGAGATTTGCCCTCTATGTCCATGATGTACTTCATTATAACCATTTCAGTGGGAAAGTAAGATTACCTTATTAATGTGAACTGGAAAGCAAATTAAAGATTAAACATGGATTCAAGTTATCCAATTTGCAACTATCAAGTTGCCAGAAGCACATTTGTAGCTCATGAGGTCTGAATGTGACTAGGATCACTAGTTTAAACTGTTCTAGCATTGTTTTTCTCATCTCTGTTGTGAGTAGAATTCGCCATCTGACATAGCTTGCATTTTTTGCATTTCTTGTCTTCCTAGTCCTTAAGAATGACCACTTTTATGAGTTTATCACACCTAAGGATGATGTATAATTTTTTTCAACAATTTTATGCTGTTATTTCTTTGATAATAGCTTGTTTTTTTCTGTGGTTGAAACATATTTGTATCAACTGTCCTCAGATAAGCTAAGTTTTCCTAACTTCTTGGTGTATTGTTTAATCAATCCAGACATATATTATATGTTCTGTTTCATGACTTCTGAAATGTTTACTTTTGGAATCAACAGATACTGACAATGAATTGGAGAAGCAAGTAGGGGGTTATGAACACATTGTAGTTCGTTGTCCTATCAAAATTGTTGATGAAAATATAGTGGAAACTGTGCAGAAGCTTCCAAGGGGGACCATACCTGGTGACTGTATCCTATTGTGATGAGTAGTCTTAATATACATATCTGCTTCATTCAAGGAGTCCTGATTTGGCATGTTCCACTTTTGTTAGGTAATTCGGCCATCAAATTAGCATTCTGTTTTGATATCAAAGACTTCATTTATTGGCATTTAGATTTAATTTATCGTGCATCATAGGTGTCAAGTTGTAGAATATTTTGAGCTTGAGAGTTGATGCAGATGACTCTTGGATCAAAAGTGATCAAGTAATTTAGATTCAGTAAAATGATATCGATTGACCAATATATCAATTTGCAACTTATTCAGTAGCAATTCCATGATGACTGCTCCATCACCATTTCAACTTGTGTAGTCTTTGACAGAGAATTTTTGACATTCCGAACTCTGATCCTTTACATACATCCGTTGCTATATATTAGTTTGGGAGTCTGCAGAAGATAATACATGTCCGATTTTCCAATTTTGATTTTTTTGTCATCCATGACTTGAAGAAAGTCTGGATGCAATTGTGGTTGGGATGGATATGTTAATAAAAAAGTTTGGTTCATCAAACAAGGGGAAGACGCATCTTTGTCTTATTACAGATGCACAATATCCCATTAAGGAACCTTATGAAGGTACAAAAGAAGATCAGGTTGACATTATTTCACAACAGATGAAAGCTCATGGAATGAAATTAGATTGCATTATCACCATAGGCAAGCTATCCAAGGCAATCAATCAGAAGATACTGGCCGAGAACGACCATCTACTTTCTCAATT
This sequence comes from Colocasia esculenta, assembly GCA_014218235.1. Lineage (NCBI taxonomy): Eukaryota > Viridiplantae > Streptophyta > Magnoliopsida > Alismatales > Araceae > Colocasia > Colocasia esculenta. The sequence goes on from JACBKR010002384.1 coordinate 33,878, forward strand.
TTCTAGGAAAGGAGTTGCAAAAATGAGACATGTGGGAACCCCAACATCACTATTGGGTGCCCTTAGAACACGAACTATATCTTCCGTCGCTATTTTCAAAGGTGATTTGGAACTAAGCTCAACAATGAAAATTAAGGTAAAATTTTATTTATTTATTTTCTTTAGATTCATCCCATGTGTTAGACATATCAGTAATTAATTACGGAGTCATTACTTGGATGCTTTGCCATTGAATAATGCTTAAACTATCACCTTTTTTGTTGGTAAGTAATTAGACTGTCACTGTTCCCATTCTTTCGAGTTTTTGTTCTTCAATTTATGTATTGATGTTACTTCTTGCCTATCAATGTTTGAGCCTTTATTTGGTTCCTTTACCATTTTAGGTACATGTTGCTGATCCTTGAACATTTCATCCAAATAAGTCTCTTTTTTCTGTCTTCACTTCTGTTGAAAATACAGCAGCCTCAACTCTCAAGTATTGAAACTGAGAATTCTGTTCCCTCTTGTTCGGATTTATTGCTCTAGAAATCTAGTAGTCTAAAAACCATGAGGAGCAGCCAAATCCAACCAGTTTAGACAGTTTATCATCTGTAGGCATTGATAGTTCAGAAGCATGGAATTGTTATGAGAATGAGATGGGAGATGGACAGCAATAAAATTTTGCAGTTTGGAGTTTGTCTTTCTCTTTTTGGAATGGGAGTGGGATTAAAGACATGGGTGCTCTTGAAAGCAAGTTCAAGAATACAATTGCAAAATGGATGGATCACAGTCCAAGATTCAGTCACTTGTCACGTCCAAAAAGGTCCAACCATTTGAAATAGTAATTATTCATTTTTACACTGCTCAGTTCTGGATATGAGTCCCTCCATGGTCATGCAAAGACTCAGTTACTCAGCTTGAATATTAAAATACTGCTAACACTCTTTGTTTTCAAGGATGTTACTCATCTGGAAATTTATGCTTTGATATTCGGGGTTAAATGTTCTCCTTCTGTTTATATACCAGATGAAAAGGTTGTGCAGGGCAGCTCAGAGGAAAGGCTGTTGTAGGCTGAACCATGGGTAAGAGAGCCCTTGGGTGTTTAGCTGAGGATTGGTATCATGACTTGGCCCTTAATATCAAGGATTCATCACTCAATATACCTCTCAGGTGCATCAATGCATCCCTGTGCCTAACCCCGGAGGATCTCTCCAAACTCCCTAGGAACTTGTCAAAATCCCTTGCATTTTGTTAAGGAGGATAGATTCCTGTTGGGAGTTCAGAACAAAATGTCCATCTTTATTAACAGAGTATTGTTTTAGTTGAGAGTATTTAAATCTATGTGATCTGGAATTCTCAGAAATGGTTCTCTTCTTTGATAAAGGAATAGGCTCATGGAGGGAGATATTTTGATACTGGAGCTACTAGACATGTTGAGATAT
>JACBKR010002385.1:0-34965 GCA_014218235.1 Colocasia esculenta
TTTCCCCGCAGATCCGTCGCGGTCCCTAGCGAAATAGGTTGGCGGCGGAAATTATACGTTTTGTAGCGACGGATTATCTGTCGCTAATTGTCGACAACAAATCGGTCGCTAATTTCCGTCGCAAATATTAGCGCCAAAGATAAATCATAGCTAATCCGTCGCAAATCAATCAGATTTTAAAAAAATAATTTTTTTCAAAAAATCCATAAACATAACAAATCTGTAAGCAATAAAAACACACACATACAATAAGAAAATTTACAATGCTAAATTAAGTGTTCAAGCATTATATATAAAATATTTAATCAAATACATATTTAAAATTTAATTTAATACAATAAAACTTAAAAATTTCCTCCTAGCCATCACCCTGATCCTCACCCCGTCATCATGTAATGCAACATCCTGAATTAAACATGAAAATGAAACATCAGACATATGAATATAAAATAAAATTTTGAAAGTTAAAATTTGATCAAACAAAAATCGGGCCTCATGTATCTCAAACTGCGAAAGCTACAGCAGGTGTGTGCCAGAGCAAGCTGATTAGCGACGGAGTAGGGCGTTGCTAGTTCGCCGCCAATCAGCGACGGATTAGCAACAGAAATTTTTCCGCCACAAAATATCACAGCTAATTAGTGACGCCTCGGGGACGGAAAAATTTCGTCGCAAATTCGACGCTGAACAGCTACCGAAATTTGTGCCCACTTCTTTGTCGTTGGTACTCGTTGATTAGCGACATATTAGCGACGAAAGATTTGCGAGTGAATGTGGGTGCAGCGAGTCTGTCGCTACTCAGCAATGGATTAGCGATGGAAATTTTCCGTCGCTAATAATGTTTTTTCTTGTAATGGTTCAAGTTAAAAAAAAAGTTTATGTGATGTTAATAGAACCATGTCCTAGTTTATTAGCATGCTGTTGGTTAAAAACCTTGACTCTTGTTTATTAGCATGCTCCTGTCAATGCATTTGTTGGTTCAATTTTTTTTAAAAAAGTTTATGTTGTTTATGTCCAGTTCATTCTGTATTATGTTTGATCCCTATCAATTAGCATGATGTTGGTTAAAAGCCTTGACTCTTGTTTATTATCATGCTTCTGTCAGTGCATGCATATGTTGGTTCAAGTTAAAAAAAAATATGTTGATTCTGTCCAATTCATTCTATATTACTTTTGATCCCCTGTCATTTCGCTAATCCTTGTTCATATTTATATGATGTTCTCCTTCATAAGCTGTTTATTAGCTGGACATGTTAACTTTATGTTGTTTACTAGCATGCTCCTATCAGTGCACTATTTTTTTGGTTATTAGCATGTGAGGTTTTCCATGTTTAATTACCATGTCTTGGTTATAATCTTCTTCTTCCTGTCAGTGCATCGTTGGTTCAAGTTAATGTCAGGTTAATAGAACAATGATCTTGGTTTTTTACCATGCCCCGTTCTCTCCCAATTGTATTAAATAATTTAGCGTCTCACTTTTTATTAAAAAAAAGATTTTAAATGATGTATGTACCCATGGAGATACTGTACGCCCCTATATATATATATTATAATATATATATGTGGTATCCCATTTTGATGCTAAACTTTTATTCGAATGAGATATTAAACCCACAATAGAAGTAATGAAATGTAGTTTTTTTTCCTTTGGTCTGGAAGAAAGTTGGGTTCCTTGTCTCTCTTTTTCTGGTGATTACACTTAGAAAGCATCTGAGTTAGGTATAGAACATATTGAGTTTTTTGCCTCCAGTTTGATATTGTTCTTTGCTGGATGCCATATTTTGTCCTGCAATCATCACGCAATTTAAGTTTGAATTTCAACTAGTTTGGTGGGGGAGGGGGGGAGGGGGCAGTGGGCGGTCGAGAGTGTGGGGGTGGGGGGTAGTGGGGGTGTGTGTGTGTGTGTAGTGTGTGTATGTGCCTATCTTCTTGTCTTTAATATTTTTACAGGGGTGCCAATTGCTTTCCGTTCGGCCATCGGTCGACCGCAGTTGCTAGCGACAGTAAGAGCGTAGAAAGTAGTACTTCATAAAGTAGCGGTAAGTTTATCAATATTATCATTTGCTTATCCCACCTGAACTTTATTTTGTAGTTTCTTACATATTCTACTTGTATGTTCATGTTTTATAGAGATATGGATTGGAGTTGGATGGATTTGCCAAGAAATGTTGTTGGTTATTATGATGGTGTAGATACATTCATCAATTTTTATTACAGACATTTACCACCAGATAAAAATTAGATGCCCCTGTATCAAATGCACTTGTTTGAAAAGTGGCAAAAAGAGACAGTTAAAGAGCACTTGTATTTGGATGGTGTTATAAAAGACAAAGAGTTTTGAAATTTTATGGTGAAGGATCATCATATGAGATGTTAGAAATTTTGGTGGCAACACATTTATGCATCAAATGTTGGTTGATGTCTTTCAAATATCTTCCCACAATGAAATCAATGAACTTAAGCAGCTAAAAAAAAGAGTTTCAGTTTGATAAGGATTCCAGTTCTTTTTTGATTTATTGGAAGATGTTGCAAAACCAGTCTATCCAAAATGCAAAAAATTTAGCAAGCTTTCATTTTTGATTAGATTGATGAACATTAAATGTTTAAGAGGATGAGTAACAAGCATTTTGACATGTTGTTAATGTGTTGTTGGAGTTACTTCCAGAAGGTGAGTCATTACCTTCATCATTCTATGAAGTTAAAAAGATGCTTGATAAATTAGGCTATGGTTATCGAAAAATTGACGTATGTCCAAATGATTACATCTTATATGGAAAGAGAATGAAAATTTTGATTGTTGTCCTAAGTGTGGAGAGTCTAGATGGAAAAGTGTTAAGTCTAATAAGTGAAAAGTAAAAGAAAAGAGTACCTCAAAAGATTCTTCGTCATTTTCCACTTATTACAAAACTACAAAGATTATTCATGTCTTCTAAAACTTCTACAAGTATGACTTGGCATGAAACTGAACGTCAAGAGGATGGTGTGTTAAGGCATCCTGCTGATTCTTCTTGTTGGAAAGTTTTATATGCCATCAATGAATTTGGGTTAGATTGTCGAAATGTACGCCTTGGTTTGGCAAGTGATGGTTTTAACCCCTTTGTGACGATGAACATCACTCACTTTGGTGGTTCCATATAACTTACCACCTTGGGAGTACATGAAAACACAATATGATACTTTGCTTACTCATATCTAGCCCAAAAGGTCCTGGTAATAATATTGATGTGTATCTACAACCACTTATAGAAGAGTTGCAAATTCTTTGGCATGGTGTCGACACATTTGATGCAGCTAAAAATGAGATTTTTTGCATGCGTGCAGCATTATTATGGACGATTAATGATTTTCCAGCATATGCCTACATGTCAGGTTGGAGTACTAGAGGTCGATTAGCTTGTCCTACAAGCAATAAAAATACTTGTTCAAAGTGGTTGAATGCTAGTGGTAAATTTTGTTACACAGGGCATCGCAGATGGTTAAGAAATGATCATAAATTTCAAAAAATGAGTCAACAATTTGATGAACATGAGGAGTGGGGTGATAGATCCATGCCATTATCTGGGGATGAAGTATTGCTACAACTACAAGTCCTAACTTTCAGGCATGGGAAAAAGACAATCAAGAAGAAAGTTAAAAGAAACAAGATTGTGGAAAAAGTTGATCCTAATAAATATTTGGGTTGGAAAAAACATAGTATTTTCTTCTCTTTACCTTATTGGAAATCTTTGTTACTCCGCCACAATCTAGATGTGATGCACATTGAGAAGAATATATGTGAGAGTATTATTAGAACTTTATTAGCAATTAAAGGGAAGAATAAAGATGGTGCAAAAGCTCATCAAGACTTGCAAAATTTGGGTATAAGGACATCTCTTCATCCACGAGAGGTTGGTTCAAACAGACCATTTTGCCAGCAGCACAATTCACATGTAGCAAGAAAGAGAAAGAAATTATATTCAATTTTTTCTAACATTGCAAAACAGTTTTGCAACAAAGATAAGAACTTGTGGGGATTGAAAAGTCATGACTATCATGTCATTATGCAGCAACTACTCCCAATAGCTGTCCGAGCACTACAGAATAAACAAGTATCCGATGTTATAAGCGACATATGCCATTTCTTTTTGAACTTGTGTTCAAAAATTGCACCAGCTGATGACTTCTATCAACTTGGAAACTGAGTTGCCTTCATTTTGTGTCATTGTGAAATGATCTTCCCTCCTAGTTTCTTCGATATCATGGTACACTTGATCATTCATTTGGCAGATGAAGTTAGAGTTGCTGGACCAGTTCATTATAGGTAGATGTATCCATTTGAGAGGTACTTTTCAAAATTTTATTGTGATGTACATGACTATTGACCTATACTATTGAATGACCTATTCATATTGTAGGTATTTAGTAAAGTTGAATTTTTTTGTGCGAAATAAAGCATGTCCAAAAGGGTCAATTCCAGAGGGTTATCATATCAGAGGCACTCATATTTGCATGTAGATATTTGGATGATGAAGTGGAGACATGGTTGAATAGGCCCCCTCGACAAGTAGAATGTCATCCTATTGTGGTTGAGAAATGATGAGAGATTTTTTTTCACAAACACATGTCGCCTAATTAGAGCAGCCACTAGCGGTACATTAGAAGCTGAGGAGTTATTTCAAGCTCATAGATATGTGTTATTTAATTGCAAGGCTCTTGAGCAATACGTAAAGCAAGTTTTTCAATAATGTGTTAAGTTTTAATTGCATTCTTTAATTGAGCACAAAGTTGAACTTTTTTATTTCATGCAGTGATCATCTTTTGAGGTCAAAGAAATGTATTATGGATTGCAGGAGATTGAAATAGAGCGTATTCATACATCTGAATTTCCAACATGGCTAAAAACTCAAGTATATTCATTTCTACACACCCTTTTTTTTGTTGAAACAGATTGATTACAATCCAAGTTTTTTTCTTTCTTCATTTTAAGGTGCACAAATTACAAGAGTCAAGGCATGGGTCAATTTCAGCAATGCTTCGGTGGATTAAAGATGGTCCACTTGATTTGGTTAAAAAGTATGAAGCATGTATAGTCAATGGTTTTCGATTTCATACAAGAAATCTTGAACGTCGCCGAGTTACTCAAAATTATGGTGTTATAATGTCTGCAACCACATCAAGTTTCTCAAGTTCAAAGGATAGACAACCCATCCAGGGAAATGTCACATATTATGGTGTACTTGATGAGATCGTGCAAGTTGATTATTATGGGGAGATGAAAATTGTTCTTTTTAAATGTGATTGGATTGATGGGAATTGAGGGTCAAAAAAGAAGGCAATATCACCATTGTCAATACTTGTGTAAATTAAGAACTAATGAACCTATGTGTTGGCATCACAAGTAGAGCAAGTTTGGTACGTTGAAGATCTTCGTAATATTGGTTGGTATGTTGTTCGAAAGACATTGCCACGTGGATTCTTGACATGGCAAAAGTAGAACATGATAATGAAGGAGATTTTCTGGACATTAAGCCAACAAATTTGGTCCACCATTTGACAGTGATAAGAATGCTGAAGATGTTGATGAATTAAGTCTTAATTGCGAAAGAAATGATGTTGAGGGAATAGAGATCTAAGATGTTCAAGAATTAAGTATGTATATCTCTGACTTTCATATTTTGAACTCCCTTCAATGATCTTAGCTAGCATATTGCCAATCTTTGACTTTTATATCTTCCACTCCTTTCAATAATGTTAGCCTGCTTAGCATATTGCATATCTCTGACTTTCATATCTCACTTTTAATACTTTATTTACAGGGGTAAAAAGATCATAGAAAATTTATTATACACCTCTACGCACACGACTTCAGCTGAGAAAGGCATGTGAGGCCCTGGATCATCTTCACATCTCCTACCACCAAAGAGTGAAAATATTGAAGATATTTATTATGTCTCCAGACCGCAGCAAAGGAAATTAGATACTAGCAGTTTCCAGCAATATTTAGAGTGAGTCAATTGATTTTTTTTTCATACTAATTATGCTACTATAAGATGTTTAGGCATATGATGAGGACATTGGAGAAGAATGTCTTGTAGATGTAACAATATTAGATTGTTTATGGTATCATATATATTTGAATGGTTCTCCAAAAGTCATGGAGTGGATTAAAGAAAAAGACATCTTCTCAAAGACATATACATTTGTGCCTATTGTGGATGGGTGAGTTAAATTAGTAATCTTGTTTCCTAACATCTTTAAAATGGATGCATGTACTAAAAGTTACCTATTGTAGGGGCCACTGGAACATTCTTATTCTGTGCAACATGGGAAAATCTTTCAACAATAATTACAGTTTGTACATGATCCTTCTAGATTCTCTTATAATTTAGAACCATTGAAAGCAGAGCCAACAATTAGAAGGTATTAGTAATAGTTGTTTCCTTATGACATTTATTTTAACCTAACTTATTATGTGGTTCTTATTGTAGATTTGTAAAGGATTGTATCATACACATGGCAAGTTGGCTAGTTCTCGAAGCATTGGTTCTATTCCGCTTTTACTTCCGAATGTATCCAGATATTTAAAATATTGATAATTATTATATTGGGCTCTAGAATGCATTTGAATGGTGTTTTAAGTTGTTATAGGTACCACACAAAGGGATGGAGAGGAATGTGGTGTCTTCACACTCTATTATATATCTCTTTCTAAAAAGTGCTCCAGCCACTTTTCATTTACGTCATATCCATATTTTGTATTAGTTCTAAACTCAAACCTTCCATTTATTATTATGTAGTATTCTCTTCAATCTTTTTTTAACCTATTTGTTTTTAAATGTAAATTAAATTTCTACAGATGACTACCACTTGGTTTCATATTCAGAAATTGATGCATTTGAGCACAAGATTAGGACTATTGCAGATCTGTCACTAAATGATTCACCTGTGATGCCATGTGAAAGTGAAGAGTTGGAAGATGAAGGTGACAGTACAATGAAGGTTCATGATGTGGGGATGAAGATGAAAGGATGAGGACCTACAATGTGTCATGACGTGCATGCTTTGGAAGATGGGAAAAAATTTGTGTGGAGTGGGATGATCTTGGTCAACCAGTGGGGAAGGTGGTAAATCATTGAGGACATTTTTGGGAATAGTGGCAAGAAATGCAGACAAGTGTCCTATTAATGTTCAAAGTTGGGATAAAATGCTGCAAAATTGTATTGAAGATGTATGGCTGTTTATTCAGGTAATTATATTTCTTTGAACCTTATGTATGCTGAATTCATGATATTTTCTAATATTTTTTATAACATTTGTCTTTTCTTTGTAGAGAAAGTATGATATTCCTAATGAAGACTTGTATAGGAGTTGGGTTATGAAAGATCTATCATTTAAGTGGAAGTTTCACAAGTATGATCTACGAAGAAAATATTTGAAGTAGGATAAAAAAGACATTCAGATAAAACCAGCAACATATATCATATTAATGAAGACATGTGGAGAGAAGTGGTTAAAGCATGGACATCTTCTACATTTCGGGTAAGTGATTTTACATATCAAAATTATAAGCAGTGGATCATGTGTAACTGAAAAATTTTGTTGTGTAGAGAAGAAGTGAAATCAATACGAAAATAAAAATGTCCAAACCATGTTCCATTGTGCAGGGACTCGATCATTTGCAGACATTTGACAAGTTGAGGTGAACACATTATGACACCCTTTTCATTACATATGATACATAGACCTAAAACATGTTGTTAAAGTATATATTTTATCTATTTCAGAAGGAGAAAACTGGGACTGATCCAGATCGAGCTGATGTTTTCATTATCACACACACTAGAAAAGATGGCAGACCCATAAATGAGGACTGTGCAATTGCCATTGTAGGTCTTCTTTAATATCTCTATGTTTAATGCTTTTGCCATTGTAAGTATTCTTTAATATCTTTCACATGTCACATATCCCTATGTTTAAACAGGAAAAGCTTAAAGCTCTGAAACAGATTCAACTTTCAACCAACTCTTCAAATCCAGTGGTAGTGAAAGATGATGGCTTTTCTAAGGTGTTTGGAGAAGAAAAATCTGGTCGAATACGAGGAGTAGGCACTGGGCCGCGACACCAGCAAGTTTGTGGGGAAGAAAAAATGAATGTTAAAGTATGAAAATAAGACATTGCATCAATGGATCAAAGTTCTTGAGGAGAAATTTGCTAAACTTGAGAACAAGGAATTGGAAGAGGTATATAATTATTTGCATAATACTACATAAAAAAATCTTATTTTGATTTTGTTATTATTAACTGGTTGCTTATTCTTTCATGTAAAAAGAATGAGTCACAAGTGCATAGAGACTCACCAGGGCTTTTCGCCTCATCTATGGCAAGTAAGGAGTGTTCATCGAGTATGGACCCGTGAGTGATAATTTTTTTTGACTAACTTTAATTTGATAGTGCCAATAGATAGAAAGGCCTGCCATGTGTGGCATGTGTGCTTCCTGGGCCGTTGCCTAGAAGTCTCTAGTTAGCTTTTGTTTTATGTCAATTTTAATATGCCAGAGCCTTGTACACCTGAATTGATTGTTTGGTGTGCAAGAGAGTGAGTTGTGCATAATTTTTATGTTTTGCAAAAGAACACATTTTTTCTTTCCAGTGTGTATATGCAAGACAATCTTCTCTATGATCACTAAACTCCTTTTGACATCCATATCTCCTCTATGACACCTACTTGATGTTATATACTATGTATCTTTAAAGGTAGTTGCCAATTGACACCTATTTAATGTCATGTACTATGATTTTTATCTTTAAATGCAGTAGCCAATTGACAAAATCGTTCATAATCCCTACAATCAGTAAGTAATATGTTAAACAAGTGGAGTACTTATGTTATCAATGCTTGTCCCATTGTGGACAAAATCTATAACTTTGGGACAACAATCTAATTTTTGTTTATGGCATAATGTTATCTTTTGGACACTTTTCCACCCACACTTGTGGAGGTGAGACATCTTCCTCATGTTTATGTCTTTTACGTAAATGAAATATATGGTTGAATTGTTTCCTCATGATATCTTCTCTTTTAGTGTGATGAGTAATTAGTGGATTAATGTAACTTGAATGTATTTTATGGATATGATCTTAACTTCTTATTTTAAAAAAGGAGGTTTATCATTTAATGAAGGGTGAGTGGTCAACTTCAATGCCATTCCAATATGGAAGCACAAAGCTAGAGATGAAATCAAAAGAGTCTTGTTCAATGGAAGAGTGGGGGATAAAGGGTAGCTTCTAGGAACAGCAGTATTGTCCAATGCTCTCTAGAAGCTTTGAACTCCTGGTGGAGGATTGCCCCTTTTCTCAAGGGTTAAGGTTTCAGAACATGATCCTTGAGACATGGAAAGGAATCAAAAAAGTTTTCATTAAGGAAAAATGATCAAGGAGCATTTTGCTCTATAAATTTAGAATTAGATGAAGAATATAAAGGGGGACAAATTAAATCACAGCCTAGCTAGCATCCATGAAAGGAACCAGCAGTAGTGTGTACTTGTAGCTTTTACTTTCTCCCAGCCTAGAAAATTGAAAGGAACTTCGCTTGAACTGCTGATAATGAATGCAAAAAGTTGCTCTGTACAAAATAGTAAATTGTGTTTAGGTGTGGAAATGGGTCAAGTCAAACCAAATACTACTCTGCCCACCTTGGTTCATTATTGTTGAATCAAGCTGTTATCAAACTTACATTTTTTGAATAACGAAATGTGACAAGTTCTCCTCTTTTCAATAATCTCAACTTTTTCAAGAATGGAAACTAGTTAAGTATTACTCATGTCAGAGAATTGCCTTATTTTCCATCATATGAACTTTTTTCCTTGGGGATCTTTTTTCCCCCTCTTATCATTGCCCTTGATATATTAATAAGTAAGGCATCATTTTGCCAACATATATATTAGCATACTGTTGAGCTCGGATTTTATGGGCACTGAAATGACATAACTAATCCATGATGATTTCAATGTCAAATTGACCTACTATAATGTCTTAACTTGTTTGTAATGTTTCGGTGAAGCAATTAAGTGCTTGCATCTACAGTAACAACAATGCCGAGGAGTTTATTATCCCTTTATCTAGGTGAGTTGATGTAATTATAATGACTGGTAGAAGAATCTGAGATTCCTAAACAAATTTTGAACTATGTAATTTTCCTATGGTCACAAACACATGCAATGGGCACAGTTGGTAATCTCTCGAAATACTGCATTTTTTAGCTGTAATTGTATGGTTTGGAAGAGAGTATAAATGGAACCAGTAGGAAGTGGTCCTTATCCAACTTCAAGTGACTACATAATGGCTACACATTCTCTGTAGTACCCCGGAGATTTATTAATTCAAAAATAAAGATAAATTGAAAATTTTTAATTAATAACTAAACTAGTTAAAAGGTACGTATCATTATCGCATACGTAAAACCCCTATAAAAATATTGTAAAAATAGTGGTTATGTTTAAATAATGTTCTCTAATGACCCATCATGAAATTTGGGCACAGAAAAATCATTTAGATCAAGTTTATGAAATTATGTGATTTATCATCATAATTAAGGGACAAGTGGGAAAACCCATTATCATATGGGCCAAAGTGGATAAAAAATTAAAATAAATATGTTGGTAGACTTTAAATAATATGGGTTGATAGCCCATTAAGATAATTGGACCACCAGACACTCTTGGCACATGAGTATATTCTATAATAAAAGGATATTAAAACATATTAAGTAAATTAAGTACATAAGTTGTACAATTAAGCCCGCATAAGTTATTGGGCCAAGAGTAAGAGCCCAAGAGATGAATGAAGGTGAGAAATATTTTGGCTAAATAATATTGAATTGAATTAAAAAAAGAAATCAATGGAATAATATGATAAATAGATTTAAAATAGAATAAAGGGTGAATAAATTGAAGTAATTAAAAATCTATTAAGACAAAATTAAGTATGGGTTGCATAAGTGGTCCAAGCATGGAATGATGGGCCCAAATAGGGATAGCCCATTATGAGAGGAGAAGTAATTAATGAAATCGTATCTAATTAATTAAATAAATAGTAAAAGGTTAAGATAAATGTTAAATAACCCTTATATATCCAAAAGAAAGTCCTTAACCAATCCTAACTCTTTAACCACGAATTAAGCTCTCTCCCCTCCCCATTAGATGTATAAATGAGAGAAAATGGGAAGATAAATATGCAAATTCAGAATTAATAGAAAATGGGAGTTTTAGAAGAAGTAAAACTCTAATAGCAACCCAATACACTCCCCAAACTCATCCCTACCACCCATAGTTCGTGGCTGGAGTCCTAGGAGATGAAGGGAAGGCTGGAGACCAAGGAGCAAGGAAGGAGAATGCTTGGAGCAAGAAGGGTTTTCCATTTTCGTCACCAGACTAGGGTTTTCATCTCTTCCCCGAAAGGTAGGCAATCTCTCAAGCTAAAATCGTGAAATAATTATCCTAGGTAGCCTTTATGTACCTCTTCAAAAGCCCTATGTTTCGTTGTATTCCGCTCATCCATTTGGGCGAATTTAATTCATGAGATCCTGCTATTACCATGACTCGAATCTCATGTTTTCTCTAATCCCCTACACGTACTTGTTCCCATGCTATGGGAAAATTCTCATTGATACTAAATTACAATAGCTTTCAAACGCTCTTAGTTTCATGCTATTTCGATCTCCCATGAGGGAGAATTAATTCATTGAATCCCTGTCAGATACATGCACCCTACCCTTCATGATTGCTTGTGAACCCCGTTGGTACTTGACTTCAGATCATAAGAAAATTACCATAAATACTACATCCTGTTATCTTTTGAACGCCGTTAGTTTTGTAATTTTTCATTATATATACACCTCTAATTAATTCGTTGAACTCTGACTGCACATGTTTAGGTCACTGAAAAGTAACCTGATCAATGTATATCTAAACCTTGACTATTTTCAATTAATCGTGCATTGATATATGATATACATGTCTACTTTCGTTAAAACTAGTTTTGTGCTTTTTGGATCACCGTGTGATTTTATACTGAATTTAGAATGACCCTATGTCAAGAAGGGTCCACACAGAGAAAAAGGGAAAACCCTGGACCGCCCCTGTTATCGCGACGGCGCGATGCGCCGCGATAACAGGTGTGTCGCGGTCGGCCTTCAGGCCACGTCATGAACGCGACGGGCCTCGCCGCCGCGTTCCCAAACCCGAACCAGGCCAGGCCGGCCGGTTCGCCTGTCGCGCCAGGCCGCACCACCGCGACCATAACCGCGACGGGATACCCCATCGCGACACCATGAGTAACGCGCCCATGTACCCCCGTCGCCTTCTTGAAATTTCGGCCAGAACAAATAATTGTGCTTGTATCCCTGCTGATTAGTCTATATACTTCTTAATTAGCCATGATTAACCCATGTGATAGTTAATTCGACTTGGTAAATTAATAATTGGCATTAATGATATACATTTAATTATTTAAAATGACATTTGCACGACTTGTCATATCCTCAAGATTTCTTTACACTTGCACATACATAACATTGTAAATTGCCATTTGACCTTGATAAATTATGCAATAATGTATTCGGTAAATTATCGAAATAAATGACTAAATTACCCTATTTTGTTAAATACAATTGTTTCCATTTTTACTCGCACATTTTATCTACCGTTACTATTTTCCCTCGGCCTTCGAGCACTCGAGGCACGACGGACCCGTTTTACACACTTTCCCTTGACTTGGAACACCTCTCCACCGGGAATACTCTCGACTGGACCAGGGACTCCTCGTCAAGACCTCCGTAAGTCTTCTTGGCTTTGGCGCACGTCCTTAGTCAATGAGCTGGTTGTACCCCAAAACCCGTTACACTCTTAGGGATCAGTACGATCCATGGCCTTAGTGTTTCCTTCTCGTCTTGAGTTCACACCGGACCACCTGACCCGTGTACACAGCACGGCTAAGGGGCAGTTGTGATTTCTACCAGACTGCCGGTACCCGACCTGGTGCTGTGCAACCGTTACTAACGTGTTTATCGTCGTTTACGATTGTACCCCTCTCATCTACAGTCTCTTACTCTCATCTGTTCACGTTCTCTCTACACTCTCATCTATCTCGTCTAGTACTATCTTATCTCTCTTGGTACTCTCTTGGCCATACAATTGATTGTCTAAATTAACAAGCAAGTACTATATGCCAAAGCAATAGGGCCCGTCTGGTCCTGGGAGGAGCTCCCGAAGAGTGCTATTTCCTTGCAGGGTAACATGATCAGGATGTGTACGGCATGCATCCAGTGCCATTCAACAAATACAATTTAATTTATGACAAATCAAACAATCGCTTTACTATATCTCTGGGTTGACATGATGCTCGACCGGGGAAGTGCTAGTGCACCGTGGTGCAGATTACATATTCTTTCACTATATGGCCATCCTCTATCATACTAGTTGCAATTACTTTTGAATATGCTATCATCCTCTCGTTTACTATCGTTCTCTCGTAGTCAATGTGCTATTACTCTCTTGACTTTACTTGATCGATCTCACTAGTTAACCTACTATACAAGACATTAATCATTTAAAGCCTGCTTGTTTACATGAGATAGTAAGTCCTACTGAGCGTTATCGCTCACCCTTCGTTATTTGTCATTGTGTTTTCAGGTAAGTCAGGTGATGACCTTACACACAACAACGGGATTAGACTGGAGTGATGAGCATCCTGAAGACATAGCGATAGAATGTCCTTAGTACCTTAGAGTCTAGTTAGATATTTGCTTTAGATTTCTTTTCCATGTAATAATGTCATTGAGCCCTATGTTTTGGCTCTGAATTAGTGGTTGTAATAGTTTAGATGAATTATCAATAAAATGATGAGATTTAATACAATTATTGTTCATTAGTTGCTCTGATATTTGCGAATGTATGCGCAATTTACTTACCATACTCGTTGTTCATGCCTCCCCGATTTATTCCGCTGCTAAATTGGCGGGGCATGACAGTTGGTATCAGAGACTAGGATGTCCCTATTAGGATTTTTTGGTCTTAGGATGTTCTAGTTGAACTGCCCTGACATGTGTCTAAGTCAACTACCATACCTATATAAGGATTGGGTAGAACCATGGTTAAAATCTAAATACATTTATCTATATATATGTATCAACTTAAATTTACTGTAGCACCCTAATGACAACGTTATTCTTGAAAGACTTTTAATGGACGCCAACATGAGACCAACTCAAGGGCTAGTTCTGGCATGTCAGCAAGCCACCCAAATACTAGAAGAAGCTCTAGAAACGACGAAGGAGATTAAAAAGGAGACCAATCAGAATGGGAAGAGAGGATACAACCATGACAAGAAGGTAAACCCACGGAAGAAACGTAGCAAGAAGATCTGTCTTCATTGTAGTAAGCCGGGACATGTAGCCAAGGAATGTTGGCGAAGCATTAGTGCATGTCTACATTGTGGCAGTTTGGCGCATCAGATACAAGACTGCCCCCTGTTAAAAGAGCCATCCACTAACACAAAAGATCTCAATTACGATGATAAGAGAAAAATAAAGAAGAGTAAGAGAACGCCATACAAGTATCCCTTATTCGTAAAGGACAGTGTGAGCAATGCAATAAGATAGGTCACAAATTGGAGGAATGCTAGAGGAGAATAGGAGCTTGCCTACGCTGCGGAAATCGCAATCATCGCATTTCCGAGTGTCCTATACTTGAGAAGTAGGAAAAGAGAATCATCCGACAGAGCAAGAGAAGCCTGGCAGACTACAAGCTACGTAGGAAGTTGGGACCCCCAACAAGGGTGGAGTCGTGGAAGGTAACTCTAAACTTATAACAATTAATATGTATTTAGCATGAAATGATGATTATATGTAACCAACGTAGTCGTAGAATTTGGGGACCAAATTCTTTTTAAGAGGGGAAGGATGTAGTATCCCGAAAATTTATTAATTCAAAATAAAGATAAATTGAAATTTTTTTATTAATAAACTTAAACTAGTTAAAAGGTACGTATCATTATCGCATGCGTAAAACCCCTATAAAAATATTGTAAAAATAGTGGTTATGTTTTAAATAATGTTATCTATTGACCCATCATGAAATTTGGGCACAGAAAAATCATTTAGATCAAGTTATGAAATTATGCGACTTATCCATAATTAAGGGACAAGTGGGAAAACCCATTATCATATGGGCCAAAGTGGATAAAAAATTAAAATAAACATGTTGGTAGACTTTAAATAATATGGGTTGATAGCCCATTAAGATAATTGGACCACCAGACAATCTTGGCACATGAGTATATTCTATAATAAAAGGATAATTAAAACATATTAAGTAAATTAAGTACATAAATTGTACAATTAAGCATAAGTTATTGGGCCAAGAGTAAGAGCCCAAGAGATGAATGAAGGTTAGAAATATTTTGGCTAAATAATATTGAATTGAATTAAAATAAGAAATCAATGGAATAAATATGATAATAGATTTAAAATAGAATAAATGGTGAATAATTGAAGTAATTAAAAATCTATTAGACAAAATTAAGTATGGGTTGCATAAGTGGTCCAAGCATGGAATGATGGGCCCAAATAGGGAGCCCATTATGAGAGGAGAAGTAATTAATGAAATTCGTATCTAATTAATTAAATAAATAGTAAAGGGTTAAGATAAATGTTAATAACCCTTATATATCCAAAAGAAGAGTCCTTACCCCATCCTAACTCTTTAACTATGAATTAAGCTCTCTCCCCTCCCCATTAGATGGATAAATGAGAGAAAAGGGGAAGATAAATATGCAAATTCGGAATTAATAGAAAATGTGAGTTTTAGAAGGAGTAAAACTCTAATAGCAACCCAATACACCCCCAAACTCGTCCCTACCACCCCATAGTTCGTGGCTGGAGTACTAGGAGACGAAGGGAAGGCTGGAGACCAGGAGCAAGGAAGGAGAAGGCTTGGAGCAAGAAGGGTTTTCCTTTTCGTCACCAAACTAGGGTTTTCATCTCTTCCACGAAGGTAGGCAATCTCTCAAGCTAAAATCGTGAAATATTACCCTAGGTAGCCTTCATGTACCTCTTCAAAAGCCCTATGGTTTCGTTGTATTCTGCTCATCCATTGGGCGAATTTATTCATGAGCTCCTGTTATTACCATGAACTCGAATCTCATGTTTTCTCTAATCCCCTGCACGTATTTGTTCCCATGCTATGAGAAAATTCTCATTGATACTACATTACAATAGCTTTCAACGCCCTTGTTTCATGCTATTTCGATCTCCCATGAGGGAGAATTATTCATTGAATCCCTGTCAGATACATGCACCTTACCCTCATGATTGCTTGTGAACCCCGTTCGTGCTTGACTTCATATCATAATAACATTATCATAAATACTACATCATGTTAGCTTTTGAACTCCGTTGGTTTCGTAATTTTTCATTATGTATACACCTCTAATTAATTCATTGAACTCTGACTGTGTCTGTTTAGGTCACCGAAAAGTAACCTGATCAATGCATATCTAAACCTTGACTATTTTCAAATTAATCGTGCTTGATAGATATACATGTCTACTTTCGTTTAAAACTGATTTTGTGCTTTTTGGATCACCGTGCGATTTTTATACAATTTAGAATGACCCTGTGTCAAGAAGGGTCCACACAGAGAAAAAGGAAAAACCCTAGACCGCCCCTGTTATCGCGACGGCGCGATGCGCCGCGATAACAGGTTGTGTCGCGGTCGGCCTTCAGGCCGCGTCATGAACGCGACGGGCCTCGCCGCCGCGTTCCCAAACCCGAACCAGGCCAGGCCGGCCGGTTCACCTGTCGCGCCAGGCCGTACCACCGCGACCATAACCGCGACGGGATACCCCGTCGCGACACCATGAGTAACGCGCCCATGCACCCCCGTCGCCTTCTTGAAATTTCGGCCAGAACAAATAATTGTGCTTGTATCCCTGTTGATTAGTCTATATACTTCTTAATTAGCCATGATTAACCCATGTGATAGTTAATTCGACTTGGTAAATTAATATTGGCATTATATATACATTTAATTATTTAAATGACATTTGCACGACTTGTCATATCCTCAAGATTTCTTTACACTTGCATATACATAACATTGTAAATTGCCATTTGACCTTGATAAATTATGCAATAATGTATTCGGTAAATTATCGAAATAATGACTAAATTATCCTTTTGTTAAATACAATTGTTTCCATTTTTACTCGCGCATTTTATCTACCATTACTGTTTTCCCCTCGGCCTTCGAGCACTCGAGCACGACGGACCCTTTTTACACACACTACAAAAAAATTAAGATATATAGACGGCTGGAAATAGAGCGTCTACATAAACTATATTTGTAGACGGCTTATTACAGCCGTCTACGAATGTATGATACGTAGACGGCTTATGATAGCCGTCTACGTATCATACATTCGTAGACGCTAAATGTAGCCGTCTATTATTATTATGTAACGGCTTTAGTTAGCCGTGTACGTATGTATGGTACGTAGACGGTTATACAAAGCCGTCTATGTATCATACATTCGTAGACGGCTATGGCAAGCCGTCTACGTACATATTAAATTTAAATTATTCTATATATAATTATACTCATCAAATAAATATTCATAACTTAAGATTCAAATTTGAATGTAGTAAGAATAATTATTTAAATGTAAATTATTCTATAAGATTCAAATATTCTTATATCAACATTAGGAAAATGATTAATAAGAATAATTATTTAATATGTAGTTGATTATGAATACTATAGGAAAATTATACATTATAATGCTAACATTTTTAAATTGATGGCTATACTCATAGCATTAAATATATAATATATAGATATATAGTTATATATGAAATACTATATATATATATAGATAAAAATATCTATATATTTGTATTAATATATAATATCTATATTATATATAGATATTTATATATATAATAGAATAAATATCTATGTTTGTATATATCTATATGTATATATGTAAATATCTTTGTATTTATCTACACGCATATATCTATATGTAAATATTACTAGATTTGTATATCTTTATTTAGAAATGAATATTTAAAATAATACTTAATTTTTTACATTTATATTAATACATTAAAATTAATATTCTGATATATATTAATATTAATAGTTTTTATTTTGATTTACATATTTTAATATTTTAAATTTCCCCCTCCAAGGCGTTCCTGCTCTGTGCGCTCCCCTGTTACATACTAAATTTCCCCCCTCCCTCGTACTTCCTTGGGCGCCAAATCCTTTCAAAATTTCCTCCCAGGCGCCAATCCCAAAGTTTTCCCCCTCGCCTTGCTTTCCTTCCCAGCTCCTTGGCGTGCGCAGCTACGTACTCCGCTCGCGCGCGCGCTGCAGAGAATCACCATGAAACGGACGGCGCTACTCCCCCGCGAGGAAGACGGCGCCGCCGAGGAGGCCGGCGGCCACCGGGGCCGGAGCCCGGGAGGGTGTTCGAGTGCAAGACCTGCAACCGGACGTTCCCGACGTTCCAGGCGCTGGGCGGCCACCGCACGGGGCACAGGAAGCCGAAGCTACCCAGGGAAGGCAGCGAGCGGGGGGGGCTGCGCAAGCCCAAGGTGCACGAATGTTCCGTCTGCGACGTGGAGTTCGCCATCGGGCAGGCGCTGGGCGGGCACATGAGGCGGCACAAGGGCGAGGGCTCCTCCGCCGAGAGGACTAGACTCCCGCAGACCGACGGGCTCCATTGCTTCGACCTGAACCAGCCACCCGCACCTGGGCCGATGGCGGCTGCGGGCGCGAGGCGGGGGGGGGGTGGGGGGGGGGGGGGGGGGGGGGTGGGAGGGGTGAGGTGGGCTGGCTTCGGAGCAGCACCTGGGCGGCGATGGCGAGCTCCGGCGGGGGGCGGGGGGGGGGGGGGGGGGGGGGGGGGGGGGTGGCGGAGTGGGCTTCGGAGCAGCACCTGGGCGGCGATGGCGAGCTCTGGCGGGGGGGGAGGGAATTAGATTTTTTTTTAAACCAAAAAATTATAGTAGACGGCTATTGCAGCCGTCTACATATATTTTTTTTGTAGACAGTTATGATAGCCGTCTACATATATTACTTTTGTAGACGTTTTTTATTTAGCCGTCTATTTATCGTTTGTAGACGATATTTTCGTAGACGGTTATGTAGACGGCTGTAAAGCCGTCTATAAAAACATTTATAGACGGTTTTCTTATCTTTGTAGACTGTTTTAAAAGCCGTCTACGTAAGCTCCTTTTCTAGTAGTGACACTTTCCCTTGACTTGGACCACCTCTCCACCGGGAATACTCTCGACTGGACCAGGGACTCCTCGTCAAGACCTCCGTAAGTCTTCTTGGCTTTGGCGCACGTCCTTAGTCAATGAGCTGGTTGTACCCTAAAACCCGTTACACTCTTAGGGATCAGTACGATCCATGGCCTTAGTGTTTCCTTCTCGTCTTGAGTTCACACCGGACCACCTGACCCGTGTACACAGCACGGCTAAGGGGCGGTTGTGATTTCTATCAGACTGTCGGTACCCGACCTGGTGCTGTGCAACCGTTACTAACGTGTTTATCGTCGTTTTACGATTGTACCCCTCTCATCTACAGTCTCCTTACTCTCATCTGTTCACGTTCTCTCTACACTCTCTCTATCTCGTCTAGTACTCTCTTTATCTCTTCTTGGTACTCCTCTTGGCCATACAATTGATTGTCTAAATTAAACAAGCAAGTACTATATGCCAAAGCAATAGGACCCGGTCTGGTCCTGGGAGGAGCTCCCGAAGAGTGCTATTTCCTTGGCAATGGTAACATGATCAGGATGTGTACGGCATGCATCCAGTGCCATTCAACACAAATACAATTTAATTTATGACAAATCAAACAATCGTTTTACTATATCTCTGGGTTGACATGATGCTCGACCGGGGAAGTGCTAGTGCACCTTGGGGCAGACGTTACATATTCTTTCACTATATGGCCAATCCTCTATCATACTAGTTGCAATTACTTTTGAATATGCTGTCATCCTCTCGTTTACTATCGTTCTCTCGTAGTCAATGTGCTATCACTCTCTTGACTTTACTTGATCGATCTCACTAGTTAACCTGCTATACAAGACATTAATCATTTAAAGCATGCTTGTTTACATGAGATATTAAGTCCTACTGAGCGTTATCACTCACCCTTCGTTATTTGTCATTGTGTTTTCAGGTAAGTCAGGTGATGACCTTACCACAACAACGGGATTAGACTGGAGTGATGAGCATCCTGAGTCATAGAGATGGAATGTCCTTAGTACCTTAGAATCTAGTTAGATATTTGCTTTAGATTTCTTTTTCATGTAATAATGTCATTGAGCCCTATGTTTTGGCTATGAATTAGTGTTGTAATAGTTTAGATGAATTATCAATAAAATGATGAGTTTTAATGCAATTATTGTTCATTAGTTGCTCTGATATTTGCGATGTATTGTGCAATTTACGTTACCATACTCGTTGTTCATTGCCTCCCCGATTTATTTCCGCTGCTAAATTGGCGGGGCATGACATTCTCAAATAGACTATGCTTGTCAGTTGACAGTTTTTGTTCTCCATTTTTGCATCTCATAATGTGGTTACTGGTACAAAGGAACAACAAAGTAAGTAACCTTTTCCAAAAATCTGGTCAGCAGTGGTTTATTTTTGTTCAACTTGAGCTAGTTATAATATTTTTATATAATTTTTTTCAATATAATTAATGACTAACTTTTATTTAATTTCAAATGACAGAGAAGAGGTGAAATTGCTAGATTTAGAGAATGAACAAGTGGCGAAGACATTGTTATGAGTATAGATCCAAAGAAAATTGTTATGGGGAGCCCTATTGCACATGTGTACTGTGAAGTCTCATTAATTATGCAAACAAACCTAATGCTCCCTTATTTGTTAAGATGATCATAGATTTCAAATCAAAGATGCCATTGGAAGTCATATTCTATGGATTCGAGATTATGTAAGTTTTTGTTTATTGAAAATTTATACTACCTAACAAATCATCTACCATTTTTGTTAACTTCTTTTAATTGTTTTCTTTCTATGTAGGTGTTGTGGATGAGGCAAAATGATCACTATCTAGTGGGTTAACACATATCACTTTAGAAACACTTTGGTATAATTTTTGGACAAATAGATGTTGTGGATGTATATATTTGACATTATATGAAAAGTGTTGTGAATGACCAAATATTTGATGAATGTGGCTATGTGTTCGAATGAATGAGGAATGTGGCAATGTTGATTGAGATAATGTGAATGTGAATGAGGTTGGTGGATGTAACCAATGATGGTGAATTTTGATGTATGAGGATGGGGTGTAAGTGAATGTGTGGATGATGAATTGTGATTGTTAAAATGTGTGGATGTAGCCAATGAATTGTGGATGTTGAATTGTGATTGTTATGAATGTAAGATTTTGATATGGGGAGGAAAGACATGTGACATTTTAACTCAGGTACAAAAACCTACGGCATTTAACTATGTAGGTATAAACACCTACTACATTTGATTCTGTAGGTATAAAAAACCTACGACATTAAACATTGTAGGTAAAGTCCATGTACTTTACCTACGACTCTGTCGTAGGTAATAGTATTACCAACACGTACTTTACCTACGACATAAGACGTAACAAATGTCGTAGATATAGATATGTACCTACTATTTTTCGCATTACTGACGGTTTTTGTCGTAGGTAAAACTATGTTTTATAGTAGTGATTCAAGTCTAGCACAGTTCACTGACTCAGAGATAAAGAATGGTCCATCGATCCGAATCTCCAGACCTTGATTTCCTAGGTGGAACTGATCTATACCCATCATTGAGCTCCTCTCTTTCTCTCTCTCTCTCTCTCCCTCTCTCATGTATTTCTGTCCTAAACAGAAAATCAAAGAGCATCCATATTGGGCTCTTCTTATAACTAGCTAGCATGGAACCCTCGCCAAGTCTGACTTATATAAAGTATAACATCAGCTCTTCTTATAAATCTATCAGATTAAAACAATATTGAAACAAAATTATAAATTAGTGGTGAAAGTTTTCCCACTTGTCACCACCTCATATAAGTCTAGAACATGAAGAAATAATTAGATAAGTAAATATAAGCTGAATTGTAGTTTCTCGATTGTGCCTCCCAAATTGTCTATGTCTAATTGAAAGAATTAGAACCAAGATAGATAATTAAGCAGACATATATCTCCAAGATAGTTCATTATACGTCTTGGCTTTTCTTTTTATTTAGAAACTAGCCTATTATGTTATTCTTGAGATCCCTCAATTTTTTTTCCTGCAAATAGATTATATTTCTTGGTCGCTAAGAACAGCTAAAAGGAAGAGAAAATAAATGTTTCATGCATATTGCCTCATAACGGAAAATAATTAACCACATCTCACACCCACAAATAATGATTCTAAAGACAAGGATTGATTAATTAACCTCTTAATCCCTAATAACAAGCGGCATTAATGCTTCTCACCATTTGCCCCAACGCACATCATATTGTTCACCTAGTTAGCTACTCTCTTGGATCTTCTTATCCAAACTGACGTGCTTTGATGGGGTGATGTAACTGTCGATTGTTTCACCATCTCAACATTAATTGATCATGGGCAGGGACAACAGTGGACAACTAGATAGCTAGCAAGTGACTCGATAAATGCAATAATTCTGATAAGATCAGCACCCATCAAATGTCTGATATATCCATCAACTGTTTGATATATCCACTGTCTCCCCCTTGTTTTGAAGTCCTAAAGGGTGTCCCTTTTGGCTCTTGTTCGTGTGTGTGTTTGTGTGTGAGTGAGTGTTCCTTTACACACTGTTCTTTGTCAGTTGCTTTTTATTCCGTTTCTTCATAAATAAAACTCTAGCTTCCTTCCCTTGCCCTCTGACACCATTTGTTCCCTTGTCCGATGCGCGTACGTGTTCATGAGTTCATGCATGCTGCCAAAACAGGTTGTAGGAATATTCCCAAGGACAGAAGTAGCTCATTTCATTTTCGACAAGTTAAATGAAGTTTATACACGAAATTCTCCCACAATTGGAAGCAACAGTGCAATATTATGACAATGACATTTAGGAAAACCATGATATTCCTTATAAGATCAGATAAACATAGATATCATTAATTATTCCGATGGCATCTCTGCATTTTCTATAGTAGGTTTATATTTTAATTTGATATACTTTTTATATAATATTTTAATAGATATCTTCTGATGATGTTTAAATGTTTATATTTCAACAGATTCATCTGCAACCGTCTGCACCATCTTGGGGGAGGGGCACTGGCTGTTGAGGGCCCGCTAGGGGAGTTATAGAGAGGAGGCTGTCTGATGGACAACAATGGAATCTCTCCCTCGTCCGAGGATATGGCTTGGGCCCTACTACAGATATTTTTACGAGTCGCATGGACGTTATATCAAAATTGTATTGTAAGATTTGGCAAAAAGATTTTGCGAACCTTCCTGTTGCGACCAAGGAGTTGATATTCAGAGATCTTCAGGTAATTATTGTTTAAATTGAATAGTATATATGTGTAGATTTCTTATAATTGAGTGACTATGTTGTGCAGTTGACGTATCAATGGGAGCGAATAGACAAAACAGATAGGGAGATGCTTGCTCACATGAGCGCCATGCATTGCAGTTGGGGTAGCAAGCAAAAAAAAAGAGTAAGCTAATATACTATTTCATTTTTCATATGTACTTTATTTTTTGATCTTGTTTATATATTGACAAAAATTTTGTATTTCATGACAGCATTTTAATGGGAAGCCTTTAGATGATGCGATTGCCTCCGTCCCAGCAGGTGTTGACTCGTCTGATTGGAAAACAATGTGCGACATGTGGACTAATGGGGATGAGCGGGTATTTTAAAATGCTTAGAATTTATTTGTTATGATTATTTTGTTTATATAAATGAGACAATAATGTCTATTCTTGTCTTTTTAGAGGGTTGCTGAACGGAATAAGCAGAACCGTGCCACTCAGTCTATGACATATAGACGGGGCAAAACTTCTCATTATCAGTTGATGAATGATTTTGTGAGTTATGTTTTATGAATAATATTATCCATTTCATTTAGCTACTTACATGTCTTTCTTATTTTGTCTCAATTTAAACAGTCTAATATGCATGACATAATCCGTATCGACTTGAGCTTTTGAAGATGGGTCGATGCAAAGACTTAGCAGACGGCAGTGAAGCTGGGTAGATGAGGAGAGCAGGAGACGATATGTAAGTAACTTTATTTCCTTTTCTTTTATGTGACTATGTTTTCATTACAATAGTTGTATCATTAATATTTTTTTTCTACCTTTTGTTGTAGGAGACTATGACTCAGTTGATGGCTCCTTCCTCAGACGTCGATGCCGAGAGCCACACCCCAGCGACTCCCAGGAGGCCTTTCATTTCGGTCATGGGAAAAGATCGACCCTGGCTGTGTTCGCTGTGCGGGTAGTGGAGAGACGCTGAGCACATGGTATAAATCTACAGAAAATCTCGCAGTTCAGAGTGAGAAAGGATAATGCAAGAACAATTAAAAGCACAAGAAGAAAATTTGAAAGCACAGGCAGAGGAGATGAGTCAAATGCGAGACAAGATTACTCGATTGGAGAATATAGCTACGAGGTGGACGAGATGAGCACACTCCTCTCCCAGATACTAGCGTCACAAACACGTACCCAACATGTACCTCCTGCAGTTCAGAGCGAGAGTGACAAATGAGGAGGCGGATGATTATTCTGATCATGATGGTCATATCTCTTGATTTCCATCTTATTCTATTACACTTTGACATTTTCCTACTTTTCTGGATATTTTTATAACATATATTATGCATTACTTACTATGTGTTGTGATTGAATGATCCCGCGAGCCTGGGTGGTGGCTCATATGTGTGTGATTGAATGATCCAGCGAGCCTGGGTGGTTGCTCAATAATGTGTGTGATTGAATGATCCAGCAAGCCTGGGTGGTGACTCAATAATATGTGTGATTGAATGATCTATGTGGCTCATGTACGAACATAGTGTGATAATAAATAAAAAAGTTTTTTTTCTAACAACATATCAACGGCCGGCCAGCCATTGCCAAAAGTACATATGTCAGCGGCTACCAGAAGCTGACAAAATAAAAAATATAGTCGTGGCGCTCAGGTCTACTGACAAAATGATTTAAGGCAGCAGTTTCAGCCGCTGATAAAATGACCATATGTCCGCGGCTAACACCTGCGGACTAATAATTCTAATGGCCGTGGCTCTAGCCGTTGCTGTACAGTATATGGCCATGGCTTTTATCTGTAAACAAAAAATATATGACTTTGGCTCTTCTGACCGCTGGTGTAACATCCCGGGTTTTGTTGCCTTGGAGTTGTCCTTGGGATCGCGATGTATCGGGGTATCACGTTCTTAACGCGACGCGTTCCGTGTCGCCTTCTGGTTGAGAAGGCGATGGCCCCTGTTTCGCATTCCTGTGGTCTTCTGTTGCTGGTGTGCCACGTGTCGCGCTCATGTGTGTGAAGCGGCGTGCCAGTTGTCGTGTTCACCTGAGGCGCCTGCGAGTGTGACACGTGGCCTGGGGGTTGTCTGTCTGTCAGAAGACATGTTGAAACTTTAAGAAGGCGACAATATGCTTGTCGCATTCTGGTTATAACACGACGCCTATCTTGTCGCGACCTCAGTTTCGAGGCCTTATGACATGCAGACCTCTCTTTCTTTTTCTTTCTTCTCCTTCCCTCCTTCCCTTCTCCTCTCTACGGTGGGGAGCATCCCCTCTCCTTTTCTCGAACGTTTGGGCGTGGAGGTGCTGGTGAGCTCGTGGCAGAGCGTCAGAGCGTCATGGAGCAAGGAGGAGGCGGCCAATACGACGTAAAGGGCCCCAACGGGTCTGGTTCGTCATTCTCTATAGGGATCTCTTGCTCTCTTCCTTGTTAGTGTAGATGGAGCTTGGTTTTGAGTGATCCTCCCCGTGCTCATGGGTTTCTCTTGTGGTTTTGCATGGGTAGATGCTTGCCGGTGGCGCTCCCTCTTGTGTAGCCTCATCCTTGTGGTTTATGGTGAGGAGAGGTGGTGTTTGGTGCCCCTTGAGCCACTTGCTGGTTGTGCACGGTGTGTGCACCTTGTTTCCTTTCTTTTTGTGGCTTGTGTGGCTTTGGGGGAGACCGTGGGATGGCCCCATCCCGGTCTCAGTCTTCTGACTGAGGTCCGCGACAGGATGGCTGTCGCGATACTAGTAAGAAGGCGATGGGCTACCTGTCACATTTGGTGGCGATAGGATAGTTGTCGCATTCCCTTTTCCCCCTCTATTTCCTCGTTTCTAGCCTTGGTGAGGATGGCCCGTGTCCAAGTTGGTTAGAGGGAGGTCTCCCCAACTTGGCACGGGGCCCGTCTCCCTGTTTAGGTGGTTTGTCAGTGTGGTTCCTTGGGGTGTGGGCCTTGGGGTGGTTCTGCCCCAAGGGTCCTACCTTCAGATGAGGAACACAATAGGACCTCTCGACTGAGGTCGCGACGTGGGGTAATGTCGCCTTCAGAACGCGACCACCTCGATATGTCGGTTCAAGTACCTGAATGCGACGGGAACGCGATAGGGGGCTCCGTTGCCTTCACAGGTAGGAACCCTAATCCGGGATGCTCTCCAACAGCTTCTGATTCACACTTGCAGTAGTCTCCTTCTCCGGTCTCTTTACTGCTTTACAGAAACAAGAGCAGTTTAAGTAAGTCGCGTTCTTAATTTTAAGGTGACACCTTTGTTGTCGCTTTTTGGTTTGCGACAAGTCCTGGTCGCATTCTGGTGTCTTCGGGTCACGATAATTTGCTTGTCTCCTCTGGCTTCGGTGTTTGTTTGGCTGCGGGTCTGCTGGCCTGCTTGGGTTTTGACCTCCTAATGCTAAACACGACGGTTCGATACGTCACGTTAAGATCAGAAGGCGACCTCCAGTCGTCGCGAACCTGGTTACGATGGGTTGGTCGTCGCCTTCTAGCTCAGAAGGCGATGCCCCTATGGTCGCGTTCTTGTGGCTGAGTTTCTGGTTGAGGTGTGTGTGTCTGTGTTGGTCGACGGCCTTCCTGGGAGTTTCGGGAGGTGTGTCGTGCATGCCCTGTTTCTGTTGTGTGCTTGTCGTGGTTCAGCCCTGTGTCATTTTGCTTGTTGTGGTTGCCCCGCCTATTCTCAGTTCGCCCGGTGCTTGGCACTCGAGGGCTTGTCTGTTGTAGAGATTTCACCCGGTACCAGGACCCCTAGTCCCCCGCGCCCCGTTGAGGGAGTTCTCTAGGTGGCAGGCGAGCTCGAGGTCAAACTCTGGTAGCAGAGGGGAAAGCGGTGGTGGACAACGACGTAGAGTCATTTGTAGAGCTTTCTTAGCTGAGTCTGGGATGCTGAGGTGGTTTGGTTGTTCTTCCGGCGCAGATCAGTTAGTCCTTTCTCACTGCCTCTCTCGACATTGGTTCCGGAGCCGCGTCGTGGTGCCAGGCATGGGGCTGCAGCTCGGTCGGGCTGCATTGTTCTTGTGTGGTGTTCCCTGTGGTGGCTCACTGGCCTCACTCTTCTAAGAAGGTTGTAGGCAGGAGCCGATGGCTGGCGAGCAGAGAGTGTGGACGGTATTTCCTCCTCTTAGCTGCTAGTGGCGGTGGCTTGGTTGCTCTTGTTGTGACGATGTTTCCTTTACGTTGTTTCCAAGTGTGTTCTCATTGCGCTAGCCTGCACTGTGGTTGTACCCTAGCCGTGTCTAGCTTCCGTGGGCTTTGTCGGTTTGGCCTCGTTGCTGTGCTTAGTGGCTGCTCCGCACTGCGTGTTCTCTCGGGGTGCTTTGTACGTACACTTGATTGTTGATTCCGTAATATGTTCCTCGGTGCCGACCGTGGTGGCACTGGCGAGTGTGTTTCTCTGACCTCGTGGCGTGTCCGGGTCCAGGGTGATTCCGCTTGTAGGCCCTCGACCTCGTGATCGTCTGAGGTGTCGTGCTTGTGGTGAGACGTTCTTCTCACGTGGTTGCTCAGTGTCGCTCGTGGTGACACCTTTTGTGCCTTCGTGACCTAGTGGAGGTCTGGAATGGCGGTGCTTGTGTCGTGAGACTCTGGTCTCACGTGGTTGCTCTGGTGTTCCATGAGTTCTTTGTCTCGGCGGGTGCGTGCTAAGGGTTGCTTCCGCATCGTGTCTGACTCCGCTAGTTCTACGGGAGTTGTGCTTGGCCCGACCCTGGTTGTGGGTCATGGTGTTACTCTATTCTGCTGTGCTTTGTAGTACTCTGCAGTAGTGTGTTTCTCAGTTTACTGCTTTCTAGAGTAGTTGCTTCCACTTTTCGTTGGAGTTCCTACTGCTCTGGCTTGTAATGGACTGGTTATCCCTACTGAGCTTTGATCGCGAGGCTCACCCCCCTACTTTTTTTTAGGTAGGGACTCGCTGTCGCTGGAGTTCGTTGACAGACGGTTGTGGTGGCGGTTTGTTACGCCGTGTTTTGCCAGCAGTTTGAGTTGTGAGCGGTAAGAGCTCTTGTACTGTGTGAGTTGAGAGTTACCTTTTTGCAAGTCCTCGGGGTATGCCCCTTAAGGATTGCACTTTTCTTTTTGTACCTGTACTTTTTTTGTGACATGTTGTACATTTTCCTTATTAATGTACATACTTTCTTATTATAGTTATTTGAATTCATTGCTTATCTCACTGGACTACCCTTCTAGGTCTTTGGATCTGTGGGTGGCGACGTGACGTTCGGGATCCCTGGCGGGGATCTAGGAGATCGGGTCGTTACAGTGGTATCAGAGCTCAGGGGTGCAACAAGATTTGTAATGAGTTAGTAACTATGGTTGTCCCAAGAAAGGTACTAGTACACTGTTGGCTTATCTGTGTAGAATTACTGTTAGTGTGAGCATTTGGCTCTTTGTTTCAGATGGCTAGCTTTCCAACAGGGCCCAAGCGTGAGCTGCAAGAGAGAGTTGCTGCTGTTGCGGGGTGCGCGTGCTACGAGTGTGGTCATCTGGTTACTCGCTTGCAGTTGGGTTCATCGTCGGCTTGCGCATTGTCGTGTGGGTGTGTCGTGAAGGCTGAGAGAGCCTACGTGTGGTGTGACCTTCACCGGTGCATGGTGGTTGCCTGTGGACCCAGTCGAAGGTGTCCTTGCCTTGTTGGTTGTCCCCTCATGTTGGGGTGTGTGCTGTGTTGGTATGTGTTTGGTCTCTCGTGATTGCGCGCCGTTGTGCGCAGTGGTCTGCTCAGTCGGTGTCTTTGCTCAAGCTAAGCAGATGCTGTGGTGTGCCGTGTTGCACCGCTGGTTGAGTGCTGTGACAACTGTTTGTGTTGTTGTCGGCCTGTGCTGGCTAGTTTGAACTTTGGTGAGGTTCTCCCAGAGTTCTTCTTTGTGGTTCTGGCAGAAGGTGGTTTCCCCAGAGCCGTGTTGTGCTCATTTCTGGTTGCTGTTACGTTGCCCTCTGGGTGAGGTGCATCGCATGATTGCCCTGTGTTATGGTGATGTTTCCCTGAACTGTTTGTTGTTGTCTTGGTGAGGGTTTCTCTCGCTGAGGCTGTCTCTGTGCTCGTTGAGTCTTCCGCTGTGTTACCTCTTTGGTTTGAGGCCTATGTTGTTTGGTTGGTTGTGTTGCACTAGCACTTTGTTGTGTTGTGCAGCTCTTGGGTTGGACCGTTGCGTGCAGTCTGCTTGACTGCCTCTGGTCATGGTGATGGACCTTGACCATGTATGTGGCTTTGTGTTGGGCCGGTTTGCTGTGTTGTTTGCTTCCAAGTCTCTTGTTATGCCGTCGGGACTACATGTGTGTCCCTGTGGTTTATTTTGTTCCGCTTGTGTTTCTGTGCCGACGCGCTCTTGCCCACGATTGTTTGGTGAGCGTTGTGGGTGTTCGGATGGCTGTGCCTCTCGTGTGAGTGCTAGCCTTGTGCTGTTGTTTTTCGTGGGTCCCTCGAGGTGGTGGTGCTCTGCCATGGTATTTGGTGCCGTGTTGCGCACCGTGGCGACCATTGTGGCTAAGGTCCCTCTCCTTGAGCTGTCTTGAGTTGAGCTGGTTGCTCCCCTCGTGCGCGTTGTTTCCTTGTGGCACGATGGGTCGTGGTGTACCTATTGTTTCGTCTCTTGCTATGATGTTCCTTATTGCCTGACTTGACGATGTGGAGCAGCGTGCCCTGTGTTCCAGTGTGAGGCAGCACCATTTTTTTTGTTTGGCTTACTTGTGCATGCATCGTTCCTGTGTGTGTTTTTCTTGTACCTCAGCTGTGCTTTGGAGGCACTTGTCACTGTTTGGTGTGTGGCCCTCTCCGCCTGCGGAGGTATAAGCGGTGCCTTGTGTTTGTGTACTTCTAAGAGCCGATGTAGTTTTTGCGCTCTTGAAGCTACTAGCTTTCCACGTGTTTCTCTCGTGGGTCTCTGATGGAGAGTCCCCTTCGATTGGCCCTGTGTCGTTTCAGACCGTTGGTGCGGTTGTGTATTGCACCTTGAGCGTTTTTCTTTTTGATGCTTTGTGTTCTTGTGCCTTAAGGGTTCGGGCCGGTGTGGCCTGTTCTACCCCTACAGGCTTGCGGTTCCTTGCGTGTGGCTTTTGGCAGGTCTCTTGTAGGGAGTCTTCTGTTAGCCGGGTTGTTTCGGCCGATGGTGCATCTATGTTGCATATTGCCTAGTTTTGGTGCTTGTGATAGCACCGTGTGTTGTGCCGTGTGCCCTAATCGTGAGCTTCATATGTCATTTCACGAGTTTGCTCGGTGTTCAAGCCGTTGAGCTTTCCTCCTCTGGGACACTTCTTACGGGCCTGTGCTTGTGGCTGTACCGTTACCCGTCGTAGGTAGCCTTATTGGTGGTACGCCAGGCTTTGGCTGTGGCCTATGTTCAAGTTTTCTCTCTCGCTTGGGAGAGAGTGTGTTCAGTTGTGGTACCCTGCTGTGGTCTGGGTCCCTCTGAGGTCGACATTTTGTTCTCGCCTCTGCGGTTGTTTTGATTCCCGTGCAGTTTGTCGACTCTTTGAGTTGCCTGGTTTTGACCAACCTCAGACGTCTTTCCTGGTTTTGCCTCTGCGTGATGTGCCTGTGGAGCGATTGGTTTTGTTTTCCGTGGCTCCACAGTTATTGTGTGTCCTTGTCGGACCACAAGGATGTTCTGGGTGAGATCGAGTGGTGCCAGTGGACACTGTCCTGCGTGCCTTGGTGTTTCTTCACGTGTGTCTTACCGTATGGTTTTGGGTCGCCCTTAATAAGACTCTCGTTTAGCTTTGTTGCAGGCGCTAGCTTTTGCTAATTGTCCGTGGCCGTTCAGAGGAGTCTTGTGGCTGACCTCTTGGTGTTTTTTTCTCAGTTTGCTGTCAGTAGCTATGTTCTCTGTCTAGTCGCTGGTGATAGAGTGAGTTACTAACCGGTTGGTCTCAACAGCGTGGTATGTTGAGTGCCCCAGTCGCGTGGTGGTTTCGACTGGCAGCTTCAGTTGTTTTCTGGTTGGTTTGGTGCGCGTCACGCCGGTTGGAGTTGTCGACACCCGATTGTGTGCTCCGCGCCGATTGGTGTGCACTCTGTGAGCTGTCAGATGTCTGGTTAGGTACTCCATTCGTGGTGGAGTTGTGGTTGTGACCACCGGGAAGTCATGACACAACTTAGTGGTCTCTTTGCACTTGTTGTTTTCTCCGACCGGGTTTCTCCCTTAATTTCGAGAACGAAATTATTTTAAGTTGGTTAGATTTGTAACATCCGGGTTTTGGTTGCCTTGGAGTTGTCCTTGGATTGCGACGTATCGGGGTGTCACGTTCTGAATGTGACGCGTTCCATGTCGCCTTCTGGTTGAGAAGGCAACGGCCCCTGTGTCGCGTTCCTGTGGTCTTCTGTTGCTGGTGTGCCACGTGTCTGCACTCATGTGTGTGAAGGCGACGTGCCAGTTGTCGCGTTCACCTGAGGTGTCTACGAGTGTGGCACGTGGCCTGGGGGTTGTCTGTCTGTTAGAAACCTTTTCGAACTTTGAGAAGGCGACAAGATGCTTATCGCGTTTTGGTTAATAACGCAATGCCTATCATGTCGTGACCTCAGTTCCGAGGCCTTATGTCATGCAGACCTCTCTTTCTTATTCTTTCTTGTCCTTCCTCCCTTCCCTTCTCCTCTCTGCGGGGGGGGAGCATCCCCTCTCATTTTCTCAAGCGGTGCTGGCGAGCTCGGGGCGGAGCGTCGGAGCGTCATAGAGCGAGGAGGAGGCGGCCAATCCGACGTAAAGGCCCAACGGGTCTGGCTCGTCATTCTCTGTAGGGATCTCTTGCTCTCTTCCTTGTTAGTGTAGATGAGCTTGGTTTTGAGCGATCCTCCCCTTGTTCATGGGTTCTCTTGGGTTTTGCACGAGTAGATGCCTGCTGGTGGTGCTCCCTCTTTGTGTAAGCCTCATCCTTGTGGTTTGTGGGCGAGGAGAGGTGGTGTTGGTGCCCTTGAGCCACTTGCTGGTTGTGCACAGTGTGTGCACCTTGTTTTCCTTTTTTTCTATGGCTTGTGTGGCTTTGGGAGACCGTGGGATGGCCCCATCCCGGTCTCGGTCTTCTGACTGAGGTCGCGATAGGATGGCTGTCGCGATACAAATCAGAAGGCGACGAGCTACCTGTCGCGTTCTGGTGGCGACAGGATAGCTGTCGCATTACTTTCCTCCCTCTGTTTCCTCGTTTCCAGCCTTGGTAGGATGGCCCATATTCAATTTGGTTAGAGGGAGGTCTCCCCAACTTGGCACGGGGCCCGTCGCCCT
The DNA here is from genome assembly GCA_014218235.1 of Colocasia esculenta. NCBI lineage: Eukaryota > Viridiplantae > Streptophyta > Magnoliopsida > Alismatales > Araceae > Colocasia > Colocasia esculenta. Next base: position 32,754 of record JACBKR010002385.1, read on the forward strand.
GTTTATGTGGTTTGTCATCGTGGTTCATTGGGGTCTACCGCAAGGGTCCTGCCTTCAGATGAGGAACGTGACCACAACAAGAAAAAGGTGGATTTCCGACGGACAGGGTCCGCCGGAAATCCGTCGGAAAACATACCTTCCGACAACTTTCTGGCGAACGACCGTCAGAAATCGTCTGTCGCAAAAATAAACCGTCAGAATTACCGATGGGCAAAAAATCCATCGGTACTTCCGACAAAAAGTTTGTCGGTAAATTCCCGTCGGAAAATTTGTCGGTAATGTCCGACGGAAAGTTGTTGGTAAATTTCGTTGGAAAATCGGTATGTAAATTTCGACAAAAAATTCGGTCAGAAATTTCGTCGGAAACTTCGTCGATAAATTCCGTCAGATAGGTTCTGTCGGAAAAAATACCGTCGGTACTTCTGACTGTTTTTGCCGACGGATAGGTTCCGTCGGAAGTCTTGTGTGCTGATGTTATTTCCGACGGACAGTATTCGTCGAAAAATCTGTTGAAAATAACCAACTTATTTTTTTTTAAATAGAATGAAATTAACAATGATAATTAAAAACCAGCTAAAATATTCATACATACCACAATAAATAACAATCAAACATAAAATCATCAATCACAAGAAATATAAATCATACACAATAATAAGAAAAAAATTCAAGAAAGGTCTGCTAGATCGTCCGATGTCCCCGCCTCATGATCGTTAGGTGCCGGAGGATCCTATATTAAAAAACAAATATGAGAAACATAAATAAAAAATAATATATAAATATTATTTTCATAAATTAAATTTAAAACATTTGATTATTCCTAAGTTTAATTAGAAAATATTTATGATCATTTACACTTGAATTTTATTTTAGATTAGTGGTTTGAGCGTCGAACCCAATCTGGGAATCCGAATAGAATTCCGTCAATTCTCACACGTCCCTCTCACCCACCCAGTCGTGTCGGAGAGAACGGCACACCGATCGGATTCCTATTTCGAATACAAGTCAAAAAGATATACCATCCACCTAGCTTCTATTGTAGTTGTATAGTCTTCTGACATTATCCAGATTTTAGAAAGGCTAAGCTCTTGTTCCTTCTTCTCTATTGTTGGGTTCCACACACTGATGGTAGCTTTTGCGCCATAGAAAGTATCATCATGTACGTAAAGAGTAGAATACTGAAGCACAAGTATAATGAGTGTTTGATTGTGAATTCAAATCTCAATCACCCCATCAAACTATAAGGAGTGGATAGTGGTTAGCCATCTATTATATATACAAAATGAGATTGTGAATTCAAATCTCAAGAGCAACAATTTAATAAGAAATTTCTAAGGATATTGTAATAGGCTAGTTTTGAGTTGCAGCATGCCAGTATCCCACAAAGGAATGTCTAAAAGAGCTTGCCCATTATCTTAAGGAAGGAGGGTACTTGTCAAAGGATTGTAGATCTTGTTTCTCTTCTGACTATGCATGTTTAAATGAGTTTTTGTCCTATTATAAAGACCCCATTTGTATTATGAACAATAATAGGTGAAAAGTTCTTCTTTTTATAAAGATATATATCATTAGTAAACGACATGCTAATGTAAGACTAGACCCTTACATTGAGTAAGCTGAATTGTTGAGGCTACTGGTTGCCGTGTAAGTGGGTGCACTGGTCCTGAGCTCCAAGTTCAGTTCTTCTTCAGTTCAGCTAGGGTTTCTTCTCCTTTGCAAAGAACTAAAAGAGGGTCTTTCAGGTTGCAAGGAGAGGAAGGTTATAGGAAATGGCTTGGGATATTCTGTAGGGTCTGATGGGAGAGCTGAGAACCCAACATTATTTGAAAAAAATTATTAAGTTCAATGGAGTGTCCTATTTTTTTTTTTGTGGTCCATGTGGGGGAGGGGGGCCGGCAGGGGTGGGGGGTTAGGACAGGAGGGGAAGTGGTGGGGGTCTCCAGGTGGGGGAGGGGGTTGGCAAGGGTGGGAAGGGGGGTGGGGGTTGCTAGGAGGGGGAGGGGGGCCGACAGGGGTGGGGGGCTGGGGACATGAGGGCGTGGGGTCGCCGGTTAGGGGAGGGGGGTGGCAGGGGTGGGGAGGGGGTGGGGGTTGCTAGTAGGAGGGGGAGGGGGGCCGACAGGGGTGGGGGGGCCGGGCCGACAGGGGTGGGGGGCTGGGGACAAGAGGGGGGGGGGTTGGCAGGGGTAGCGGGTTGAGAGTGGGATGGGGA